>VKOC01018825.1:0-68032 GCA_009364415.1 Spea multiplicata | reverse complement strand
TCTCTGTGTGAGAGAGACTGCCTGAGTCTTTGTGTGTGTGAGAGAGAGAGAGAGAGACTGCCTGAGTCTGTGTGTCAGGTTTTTATTTTTTAGTACGAAATCTCGTAAGTGGTTACTAAAAACATTGAATCCCTCCACTGGGTTTAGCCCATGGTCTGTGCAAATGTTCCTGTACACAATGCCAGCTACTGGGCAGTGCCATTCACTTTCCACCCCTGCCACTATGTTTTGAACTATTTCAGAGGCCTTTCTACGTAGCCCGCCTGGGGCAGGAGATGCCTGTCTCTATGGATCTGGTGCTTAGCACTTGCTCTTGTGCTCCCATTATCAGTGCTGTCCTTGAGTCCAGCCCTGTCCAGCTACTAATAGAAATTAAAAAACGGTTCATCCATTGTTAGGACTGTCCAGGAGGTGCAACAGTAGTAGTAGTAGGGCACTGGGCCTGGGCAGGCAGACACTGGCATACGATAGGCACATGCAGCTCTGTGGAGCAGGAGTGATTTAGTCCTAAGATTTTTTTTTAAATGTTCCCCAAGAGTAACAACGATCAAAGAGGTGCTGCAGTAGTAGTAGGGAACTGGGCCTGGGCAAGCAGACACTGGCAGATGCAGCCCCGTGGAGTAGCAATTAATTTCCCCTATATTATATATATATTATATTGTCATCAATATTTACCAATTAAGAATAATAGATGATATGATAGAAAGATAATATAAATTAATTTGCCCACAAATTATGGGTTTGGCTAGTGGCATAAATGGCCACCTGTGTTAATCAATTAAACTCTACTCAGGAACAGGGGAAAATGTCTGCTGCTACTGTAATACACAACAGTAGTCACTACTGTTATACACAGTCCCTTCAACTTTACGCTATCAACAAGTTGCGAAATGGCTTGTAATGGTGGCTACACATGGCAACAAATGGATGAATCGTGACGAATTTTCAGAATTTTGCATTTGAATTTCGTTCTTGTCAGTTTCATCGGAGATGGCCCTGGTTTTCTTGATTAGCACGAATGCACAAAACAGGCAATTTTCATTCAAAATAAAGTTCCCAGGGGTTGACATCCCCGCAAGTTCACCCCAAGGTCAGACCGTGCAATGCTCAGAATCTCAGACTCTACAGGCCTCTACACGTACAATTAGAAGAACTAGACTGAACAAATATGGTTTGTTTGGAAGGGTTCTCTAAAAAGAACATGACGGCACAGCTTAGGTTTGCAAAGTTGCATCTGCACAAACCACAAGACTTTTAAAACAATGTCCTTTGGACAGACTAGACCAATGTGGATATGTTTGATCATAATGCACAGCGCCACAATTGGTGAAAACCAAACACAGCACATCAGTTAAAACACCTCATACCAACTGTCCAACACGGGGGTGGAGTGGTCAGTATTAGAACTTGTTTTGTAGCCACAGGACCTGGGAACCTTGCAGTCATTGAGTCCACCATGAACTTCATGTTATTGCTGCTAAATATGGTTCTACAAGCTATTGAATCATAAGGTGTACTTAGTTTTTCACACATGGGCTCTTAATTTTGGCTTTATTTTTGTGGAAATAAACATGACAGGGTAATATGGCATGTGATGTTCCACTGAGGTTGTATTTACCCATTTTTTAGATCTGCTAAGCAACAGATGATCGTTACTATGTCCTGATATGTAAAACTATAATTAAAAAAGGGTGTACTTTCTTTTTTTTTGGAGATATCATAAGCTCATGAGTCACCATTGTCTTTTGTTTATGTTATATATTTTTGTGAAAGGGGAGTCACATTGATTCGCTGTGCAGCTTGGGTTGGTTTAAGCCCCAAGTGTTTCTACACAACATCCATAACATGGTTCTCTGTTGGCAACAGAATGGTCTGAAGGAACACACCAAATATATATACATTGAAGATATAGTATATGTTTTTTAACCATCATTTTCTTCCTGCTAAAAGATTCTCTCACATTGGCTGGGCACTGGCTGATGCGTGTCCCACATGTGTAAATTTCACTGTATTATAACTTAAAAAGAGTACCTGGAGCACTCTTCTTAATGTATTGTGAATCCACCTGCAAACTCTAGGGTTAATATTGCAAATTAAAAGAGGTAGGCGTAAGCAACAATATTTGCACCTGAATTGAAAACTGGCATAATGTTTCAAATAGGTTTTGAAAAAAACTCCCAGTGACAAAAGCAACTGCAAATATGAAAGAAACAGGCCCCTAGAGTCCCATTCCCAAGAAAAGGAAACTGTGGATATAAATTTAAAAATTATAAAAGACAAGTTCAAGCCAATCACTAAACAAAGCAAGTGCAATGCCTTCCCACGAGGGGGTGAAGTTTTGCTCCTTTGCTCTGTATTGCCATTGAAAAAAGAGAACAATTGTTGCAATGCTACTAAATGTGATGACCAGCAAGGGAGCCGGAGAACCAACAAATCCCACAGGAAAGAACCAGCCAGCTAGCATCAAGACAGACACCCGGATAGGTTAGTGGGGTGCATTCAAAGGCTAGGCCCTTCTGGCTTCCACAATGCCACAGAGGAGAAAGAGATGATTATTTAAAAAGAAATAGCTAAACTAAGAGTAGGGAATCCCTATACATCACAAACAATAGGGAAAACTAACATTGTTACTTAGCTTTTTGGAAGGAGTGAAAAGGTAGCAATGGGACTGGTGATCTCCACCTTCTTACCTTATTATGGGATTGAGGAGGATTTACATCTAATATGGGATATAGGGTTGCAGTTTATGGTAGAACGTCAAATTAGTAACACAAATTACACAAAATTAGTGTCAGTGTGAGCAGTTGCAGCTAGAGGTCAGTATTGGCCATTTTTAAATAAGCCTTAAATAACCTTTGATCGTGCCCTACTTTACATACAGAGCCACTAGATGGAGGTATAAGCAAAAGCAAAATTATGCATATTTGCAAAACCTGTTTGGCTGCCCTGCTGAGTGGGAGCAGGGCCGGCCTTAGGGGTGTGCGACCGCACAGGGTGCCATGGCAACAGGGGCGCCTGCCCGGGACTTAAATTAAAACATCGGGGGGGGGGTTAACTTTATTTAACATCCTCAATAAAGTTAAAACAAAAAAAACCGGTGTTTTAATTTAAGTCCCGGGTAGGTGCGCCGAGCGATCGCTCATTAAGTTTTCAGCAACCGCTCGGCGCCCCTCACTCTCCGTGACTCCGTTGCGGTGCCGGCGCGGGGGGGTAGATAATGAGAAGGGCTGGGGGGGTAGATAGTGAGATGGGGCAGAGCAGAGAAGGCAGTGAGAAGGGGCAGAGGTGGTAGATAGTGATGGGGGGGCACGAGAGTAGTAGTCGACACAGGGCGCCAGAACACTTTAGGCCGGCTCTGAGTGGTAGTCTATGGAGGCCAGAAGTATACAGCAATCATTTTAACCTGCAGCTAAATGTACTAAAAAAAAAAAAAAAAAAAAAAAGACAAAATATGTCATACCAGAGATGACAAACTATAAAAATAATCTGCCTCACTTGAACCACCATTAATCCTTATCCACTTGTCTGTCAAATACTGTTATAGCAGTAACCATAATTGTTTGTTACTTCAAATTTGCAGTGCAGTGTATAATGCATGTATTTCTTCATCTTATCATCTGCTTACTACTGCCTGCACTGCCATAATACCACTCACTCACCCGATCTTGCCAGCCCGACCCTACGTGAGCAGTAGACCATGGCAGGCAGGCAGCCATACATCTCCAAAAAATCTGTGTCACACCAATTTGTGTAGTGCGTACATGAATTTGCTACCCAGTAGAGATAGTAGAGCCAATTACAGCATGAGGGGGGATTAATTTCATTGTATAGGCACGTGGCGCCCAACATGTTTTACAATATGAATTCATCTTTTTAGGCTGGGACTTTAACCAGTGTCCTCTGCAAGGTGTGAAATTTAAGAGTTTACTCTAAGTCCAAGAAAGTAGATAGTGGATTTTTTGGTTTTATGTATGCTAAGTGGCTATTTGCAGTCAGGAAACCATTCCTTTAGGGAGGTCACTGTGTTGGCTGCCAGCAATTGCACAAGAGACCCTCCTCTACGTTTTAATTTTGTTTTTGTCTTCCATGACCTTTTTTGGCAGGTAGGTTAAAGAATATATCTATATATATATTGACTAATGGGGGAAGCTAATCTTTTCAGGAAGTGCCTCCTTAGAAGGGGTCATTTTCCACTTTTGCTCTTCACTGAGCTCATTTGGAACGCCTCATTTATTCATAGCTGGAGTAGCAGCACCTCAGGCTTCAACTGAAAAAGGAGAGCAGTGGGGGGGGGGGGATATATTGTGTGTGTTTTTATGTGGTGTAGGATAAGGGTTTTGGGTTGCACTTGAAATACAGCATCAGCGCTAAGCCCCAAAGATTGTTTCTTTTGGCTGCAGTGCGTTGTTTTGGTCACCACTCAAACTTCAGTTGTTCCCTGAACTCAAACCTAAATCTCCCCCTCCCTTGCAATTCAGCCAGGAAGTGGCTGCAGATCCATCTATAGGGAGAGCAGCCACAACATTAAAGCATCACAGCTTCCATTGTGGCCTTTCCTTACTGGAGCAGGTACTGCATTCTTCACAAATAGGGGAAGCAGGATACCTCGAGGTGCGTAAGGAAGGGGGAAAATTACGTTGAGAAGGAATCCCCTTTTATGAGGTAGAGCATGCGCTCACGAGGCTGTGGTGATAATAGCACTCAAGCCCTGATGGACCCTTCCTTGCACATTTTGGCATCTCTTGCCTGCCCGTTCAGAAGATATGATCCCATAATTCAACATTGGGGGTCTCACAAATAAAACTTGCATTCTGAATAGAATGCGGGAGGATAGCCTGTTTTACTATTATTCCAGACTGAAATGTGGGACAATATAATACTTGCCCTATGTGAATGCAAGCAAGAGGCAATATTCTTCCATAATACAGCTTTTGACAAACTTTTTTGTCAGACAATAGAGATTGTTATTTGATTTTCATTACAATGTCCCTTTAACAGTTCCAGGACTAGGGAGGGTATTTTTTTCCCCCCAGCTACTTTTGAGTAGAGCGATCTCGCATTTCTTTTTCTTTTTATTTTTTTTTTTTTTTAATACAAATACAAAGAAGTCAGCAGTTGCAGCAGTTTATTTAATCACATAGCAACAAAACCTAGAAATGACAGAGACTGAAGTTTGACAAGATATCAGGCACATCATAGCTATTAGCAGGACAGAAGCTACTGTCTTAACAAGGATCAATACAGGACAAACAGTATAGTTAGATTTGGAAACCAGAAGTACGAGTATAATTACTACAGAATACAATTTCCACAGTTGATGGCTTGGCATACAAGTCAACTCAACCTGTTCGGTAGTGCAATGGGTTAACCATTGCCAGAATGCCAGAAGGTTGAGCATTGTGATGGAAACTTTCATGGCATTCAAAACTAGCTTACCCAAGAGACAGTGTAAATACACTAACCAAACAGTATTCATTGTTTATTTAACAAAGTTGCTGTAGGTTCCCTGTTTTATAATGTAGCTTGTCAAAACAATACAGTAAATAGGTAACAAAGGGTTTTTCAGAATCACCTCCTAGCACGTAGAAATAAAAAAGCAGAAAATGAGAATTACACCGCACAACACTAAAGCATTAAATATCAAATTTCTTAGCATAGCAAAAACACTAATATTTATCAAAGTTATGGGAAACACTGTCCCCGATAATAAACCCCTTCGCAGCCAGTGACACCTGCACTACAGCCGAAACATGTAGTACAAACGCCCTCTGGAAGCATCGCGATTACATACACCTGTAGTGCAACATGAGGGTCACTGCCCCCGATATAACACAGTGGTAGACAAAAACTACCGATTTTCTGGTAATCCATTATGGAAGACACTGCTTCCGATAATGTTGGCTCGATTTCATGATATAGCATCACTGGAATTTCTGCAGTCCATCCTATTACACACAGAACACTAAACACATTGGCTAGTGAAGCAAATTCTAAAACTATAACTGTTTTGGTTTTTTTTTTTTTAATTAATCCCATTGCAAAGATTTTACTACTAGTTGTCATTTTCACTTCTGCACAGTAACCCTAGTACTGTACAGCATGTCCTACTTGATAACTCCCACCAAAATGAAAAATCAGTCGCTAGGCTTCACCAGCAGGCTAGGAGCCCAGAGCGGAGGGCAACAAGTTAGCGGTCTTGTGTTAGAGAACATGGGCAATATTAGAAGATACCAGGTATGCGGTAATTATCTGGCCAAATGTTTCTTGTGTGTTGCAATTTCATTATTCAGCTAGATAACCTGCCCCAAAGTTGTGGTGTGGAGGTTTCAGCGCTGAAGATTCCTGAGTAAACGCATTCAAACTATGCTGAGCCATTAGTAGATTTCGGCATGAATGTCCCTTAATCAAAAGCTATAAGAACATGCAGCATTACACACAAGATACAATGACTAAAGCTTGTAAGAAAGCTTAAATGTGAACTACCAACATAACTAGGGTCTGACCAGTTTATATCTAATCCTCCATAATGAGGCCTCGCTTTTCTTTAGAAAAATTCACTTGAAGGCATTCATCTCAGATAATCCGTAAGGATGTTTGTAAAGGGCTGCAGAAATTCCAGAATCATGTTCGACCAAATAAGCAGATGCTGCTTTCATTTTTTTTATCAAATGTAAAATAAAAATTCGACAGTATAACCGTCAATTATGGAAGGCACTGCTTCCGATAATTACAAGAAACAAAATGAACACCATTTATAGTGATCACTGTCACTGATAAATAAATAATTAGAAAAAGTACCAGTTTCAGTGCGATCAAGTCTGTAACATGAACTCATTTACCCTCTGGTAAGAGTTACACACGCACCATAAGAGTGTTTTATTAGGGAGACCAAAATATTCGGACAAATTAAATAATTTTACAGTCAGCTCTTACGCCTGGACATCTTTAAGCTGCAATTGCAACACTTGACAGTGCCCAAGAGGGCAATAAAGATCTGTTTCAATAAAACCAACTTAATATTTTTGCCATTGTATAGCTTTAAGGATAAATGGGAAGCCCTCCTTATCTGAAAATAGGTTGGAAAAAAAGCAGCCAAAGACAGAGGGGGAACCATTGAAAGTCCCCAAAACCAGTGTCACGTAAACAATTTATACAAGTTAAACTCCTGCCAGAGGCACCTTATAGGAGAGGAGGCTCCCGTGCTCTACCATCATCACCCTATGGTTTATCACAGATGCCACTGGATGCAGTGGAATAAAAGGTTGGGCGGTAAGAAACAATTCCTGAGTACAAAACATACAGCCATAAGAAAACATGTTAACCCAGGAGCACCATGACTTTGTAGTCGGGGGGGGAGTAAACTAAAGCATAAAGGCCACAGGAACGGCAAGGTCCACATGTGAATGACCAACTACTGATCACCATTCAGGGGTTATGCAAGGTTAGCCGACAGAGTCTTAAAATACAACTCCAGTAACCAAGCGGAGAGACATTGACATCTTGGCTTCACTGGCACTGATTGGCAGCTGATTACTAAACCTATATCCAGTCAAGAACCATAAATAATTAGAACTTACTTTTTTGAGATCTGTAACTTACTGGCAATGCAAGAATTGGGGTTGGGGGAGATTTACTATAAACAAATAAAATACTCAAATACTTTCAGTCGCACTTGCAAGTAACATAGGCCAATAATATATGCGGTGGTCACCTGTGAAATACAGACCTTTAACATTAAGTGCCAACACAACTGTTTATAAAAAGGTGCTCACTCCTTTTCACTAATAAGCGAGGAGCATGGATTTGGTAGAACAAGTGTACCACCAAGAAAGTATGCAGCAGTATAGAAACATTTTATAAGTGCTTTTTGGATTGGGGTGGGGGGAAGGAGAGAGAGATTAGATACTATCCTACTTAAAACTCATTGTCTATCTCCCATATCTCTCCAGCCATTCCATTAGCTGCCCCTTGGATTGTCCAAGTAAGCATGGCCAATTGTTTTTTGAAGAGTTCTCGGTCAAACTTCGCCTTATCCGTATTCAGCAGATCCAAGTGTTCCATCAAAGCAACAAATGTGTGGTTGCCGGATCCGTATATAATGTGCCGGAACGGAGTGTCATTGGGAGACGCGTAAGGAGACAGTAAGTTATGTTCAACCTTAAAAACAAGAAGCAGACATTAGTTGCATTCAAATCACTTTGGCTATTGCTAGTCAGCCCTGAAAAACAGAGAAATCAAATTTAAGAGTTTCAGGATTTGCATAATGCATTTTGAGGCAGCTGCAAACTAGTCATTTTTAGGTGTTCTAGCTGTTATCTTTAGTTTAATCCTACAGAGAAGGACCCTGGCCTGGTGTGGACAGAATGGCTCATTGTCGGTCACTGGACGAATGGACTTTGTTAGCATTCTCCAGGTCTGCAGATAAAGGTTACGAGAACATTTTCCTTTGGATATCCACTTTGTTTTAGAACTGTAGCGTAGTACAGGGTTTTGTGTCACAGCTGCCTAATTGGTGCACTTAATGAGCTATGAGATTGGGGAAACTGTCTAGCTGAGCATTATCTGATAAAGTTAAATCTTGCTCTTGCTATGTAATATGGAACCATTGTGAATTTATTTTGAGGAAGCTAGGAGAAGGGGTCTCTAACTTACACAATTCTTTAGTTATATTTTAAGATATATATGGTAGATCAGAATGTTTGAAGCAGGTACCTTCATGATGCGGTCATTTAGAGAGCGTAAGAAAGGCTTATTGTCAAGGTCAGACTGTGAAAACTCTGTGTTAAGGGATTCAGCAGCCCTTTTGAAGTCCCCCCGGGCAGAGGAAATCCATGTAATACTTAAGCCCATTTCCTGTAGAGAAAAATATACATGTTTAGAAAATTGTATTACTGTATAAGACACCCCAAAATTGAATACAAGACTACCCTATAAGAAAAAAGTTTCGTAAATATTTCATATTTAATATGGACTATGATTGAGAAAAATGCATTTCTCCCCCCCCCCTTTTATTTGCCAACCTGCCCCCCAGTTATGCACATCTGCCCCATGGCTTGCTTGCTACCCTGCCCCCACATATGTCTTATAGCCACCTATATGCCACTCTGCCCCCTACACAGCATCCCCCCCCCAGATATGCCACACACCCCTATACACCACTCTGTCCCCTGATATACCTTATACGACTACCCAACTTACTGATGCATCCCTAGACTTGTCCCATGTGCTCCAGACTCTCTGATATCAAGCAGGGGCAGCCGGTGGACGTCAGCACCATGCGTGCAGACAACCTCTGCTGGTACCCGGGACTTCTATGGCGGAGCACCATACGGTCAGGCCGGCGCGCTGTCACAGAAGCCCCGGCAGCAGCGGAGGTTGTCAGTGCACAGACGTCCACCGGCTGCAAGAGAGGAGGATCCAGGTCGCCTGCAGCGCTGCAACATGAGAATTCTACAAGCTTAAGAAAGCTAGCTATCACAAGTTGAGGAAAACATTGAAGCTAAGACAAACACCTACCTTTAGAGCAGCATATTGCTTGAATAGCGCTACAGCCATCTGAAGCAAAACAGTGCTGTACTGGTTGATTTCCAGTGGAAGTTTATGCCAGTGAGTCAAGCGCAATACCATCTGACCAGCAAACTCTGCCACACTTCGACACATGACATCGATGTCAACCAGATTCTCAAGATTGTCTAGAGTATCCATGTCAGTGTCAAGGTACGCGTAAGGCTTATTATCCTGTAGACAAAAGTCAGCAAGTGATCAAATGTTCTGCAAGCATATGGTTTATAAACAAATTCATAGCTTTCAAATATCTGATAGGATTTCTGAACAAATATGTAAACTACAAGGAAGATAGTGAATTTTATACAAAGCTGAAGAGCTGTGGACAAAAGCACATTCATGGTCAGGACCTAGCGTAACAGCACAGCAGTCTGGAGAAAGACACACACACCGCTGTTTAATCACTAAAGGGAGATTGCAGGAGTTGTGGTATTAATACAACCAATTCAGTGTGTAGGAATCCCTATGATGAACTATACACTGATCAGCCATAACGTTATGACTACCTAATGCCTAATATCATGTAGGTGCCCCTTTTGCCTCTAAAACAGCCCTGGCCCATTGAGGCATGGACTTCACTAGACTTCTGAGCATATGCTGCGGTACCTGGCACCAAGACATTCGCAGCAGATTCTTTAAGTCCTGTAAATTGAGGCCTCCATGTAATGAGGGGCCTCCATGTATGCATCCTGGTGACATGTGTTCTCCTGACTGGTCTACGGCTACACAACAAACTGAGATGCATGGTTTTTTGACACCTATCAGAACCAGCATTAACTTTTTCAGCAATTTGAGCTTCAGTAGCTTGTCTGTTGGATTTGACCACACGGGCTAGCCTTTGCCCCCCCCACATGCATCAGCGAGCCTTGGTCACCCATGACCACATCACTGGTTCACCGCTTTTCCTTGGTTGGACCGCTACAGACCGGGAACACCGCAGAAGAGCTGCAGTTTTGTAGATGCTCTGACCCAGTAATCTAGCCATCACAATTTGGCCCTTGTCAAAGTTGCCCAGATCCTTAAGCTTGGCCCCTTTTCCTGCTTCTAATACATCAACTTTGTTCATTAGCTGCCCAATATATCCCACCTATCAGTGGTCATAATATTATGGCTGATTGGTGTAAAGAGCCAGTCAAGCATTTCTTGTAGCAGAAGCTAACCGAGATTAAACAAACAGAAGTTAAAGCTCTCCCTTGGACTTTGAGAGATGTCTTTCAGTTCTATTCACACAATACAAATAAAATGAAATAAAAAAAAAAAAAAACACTTGCCTTCTGAAAACGGAAAGATACGGATGGAATTCCAGAGTATGTCAGGAATGGATAGGCAGTATCTTCAAAGGTAAATGGTGTCACACTGGAGGAAGCACAAAACAATTTAGGAAACTTAGGTGTGGGCACCCTCAGACTATAAGCTATGCTTTGTCTTACATGGGACAGCAGTAGTTATGACCAAAGCTGTGATTGTCTGATACTTAAGGAACATCAATGTAGCCATGGGTAAACTCAGGCCAGTAGAAGAAGTGTATAATTTCAGCAGTGACTATAGAGATTAAAGCAATAGCAGACCTGATTTGGAATAACCTATGGAACAGCCAAGTTACATCAATACCAAACAAACTAGCCTGCGCAATACTGCAGATGATCACTGCAAACAGAAACACCTAAAGCTAGAGCAACAGGAGGGATTACACACTCATGTAAACTACACAATGGTCTGTAAATATATGCTAATAAATCTTACATCGTCTCTGTCCACTTGGAACCTTTCACAAATTGAGGATATAAATGGTTGGATGAAGCAGGATATTTTACCTATATAGAAGAAACACAGTAATAAGCAACCTCTATTCAATGGACAAGTATGATTTGCTAGAATTACATCCTTACAGTGCAATATATGAAAACGCAGTATAAAACAAAGATTGGCCCATTATGCCATTTTATGCCCATTTACTGAATGAACCTTTATAGCTTTTACCAATCCCCAGGATTTGTTACCCCTTTAACTATTGCAGGGATGTTGCGCAACAAAACCCCCACCCCCCACACGCACACACTCTGATGCAATAATTCCCAAACTGGTCAGGGACAGTAAGACGTGTTACACATAATACATTAATACTTTAGGTTATTTTTACTACTTGCCTCTTTCATGGAGTCTTCAACTATGGAGTACATAAGGGGGCTTGCAGAGACACTGAAGGTTCCATAACCTGTAACAAAAAGGTTAACATGAACTGTAGTGCACTGCCTAGGCGCAGAAATCCCAATGACTGCCTCTTGCACTACATTCAACAGCCTACAGGCATCTAATCAGCTTTGATAGAATTCCATTCAGACCATGTTTTATAAGGCTCTAGTGTAGTATTGCTTATGTATCATAATTTGATGTTATTCTATTAGGCAGTTGCTTTAGAGGAAAACACTTTGGCTTTTCCATACCTTGAACAGCAGAATCAAGACTGATATAAGATATTGCCTTCAGATGTAGAGTGGTTAGGTAGCCCTAGAAGAGATGAAAATTGTTAAGAATCCGCTTGTGACAAATTGTGAATTTCAAGGCATATCATCCTGCAGAGGGCTGTAAATCTTTACCTCCAGCCACTCTGTAGCACCAACCGATCCAAATTCACTGGCACCCCAGCTAGCAAATACAATGCTTCGCTTTGGCCTATAGCCATCTGTGGAGAGCAAACATAATTACATCATTGCTATTGAGCAAAAGAACATTTAACACAAGTTGCAGATAAAGGTGAGAAATTCAATTAGACAGTGGGCTAAATTGGAACCAGATACATTTTGATGGCTGTACATGTGCCACACACTTCCAAATAAAAACGCAAACACAACAGCACACAGGAGGAAGCGTAAAATCTTGCGCACCAATACCCATATGGCAACGCTTATACAGCAAACGTACACAGCCTATGCAAAGCTAGGTGAGGAGGGCTGTGATTTTTGAAGAGCAAGCCGGTGCACATACATTACACACCTATATTATACACGTATAATATTTACCTGTTTTCACCATTTCTGACAACACACTAGCCAGCTTGAGTAAAATGGAAGATCCCACAGCTGACTTGGCTGCACCTGGGCCCTGGGCATCTCTCTGAGCTCCCAACACAACATAACGATCTGCAAACCAGATGTAGGAAAGGAAATTTATTAGAATGAACACCATAGACCTAAGTCCCTAAGTTGCAGAATTCAATACACAACGTAAAGATAGTGGAAACTGCATATTAAAGATACAGTACATGCATTACGGACAGGTATCTTCTCAAGACTGTCATGATTATGCCTCCTTTCCAATCTCTGTTTAGTTGCTGATTGGTTACGAAGGGTAAGGAGTAGAGTGATAGCATGAAAAGAAGTTATTGAATAATTCTCTGTCATACTAAGACACAGACCTCAGCACTCCATGAACGTTTAAAATCAAGTACCCAAAAAGTGTATACCGATTGACAAACGCACATCTTACAATGTATGAGCATTTATAATAAGTGTGATCATTCCATCGCTCCCAGTATAGCTAATGTTTACCTGGTTCATCAAAACCTCGTAGAACACCAAAAACATTGTAAATTTTCCTCTCTGCAAGAACATTCTTTACATCAAGTTTAACAGATTTGGAGTCTTTAAGTTGCGGACCCAGCATACACTGCACCTTCCAAGAGGATGGACAAACAGCTCCTCCAAGGCTCCTGAATTTAAAATAAAAAAGCAATGTAGAATATTATTTTGTTGATGCATTGTACAGTTGTAATGCGTAAGCACATACAGTGGATATAAAAAGTCTACACACCCCTGTTAAAATGCCAGGTTCTTGTGATGTTGAAGAATGAGACAAAAATCATGTCATAACATGAACAATTCAATTGAAAAACAAACAAATCGGGGGGGGGGGGATACTCACAATAACCTAGTTGCATAAATGTGCACATACTTAAACGTTGTTGATTTTATTACAGCAGTCTTTTTGGGCAGGAGGCTATTAGCATGGCAGATCTTGACCTGGCAATATATGCCCACTCTTTGCAAAAGAGTCAGATTGCGAGGACATCTCCTGTGCACAGCCCTCTTCAGATCACCCCACAGATGTTCAATTTGATTCAGGTCTGGGCTCTAGCTGGGCCATTCCAAAACATTAATCTTCTTCCGGTGAAGCCATGCTTTTGTGGATTTGGATGTATGCTTTGTGTCGTCTTGCTGAAAGGTGAACTTCATCATCCTAACGGATGCCTGATTGTTTTGTGACAAAATTGCCTGGTATTTGGAACGGTTCATAATTCCCTCCACCCTGACTAAGACCCCGGTTCCAGCTGAAGAAAAACAGCCTCAAAGCATGATGCTGCCACCACCATGCTTCACCGAGGGTATGGTGTTCTTTGGGTGAGGTGCAGCAAATGTGCCCCAAACATACCTTTTGGCCATAATTCCAAAAAGTTCAACCTTGGTTTCATCTGACCCTAACACATTTTGCCACATGCTTTTGAGGGACTTGGTGCTTGTTTTTGCAAACTTCAGCTGGGCTTGGATGTTTTTCCCTTGTAAGAAAAGGCTTCCGTCTTGCCACCCTACCCCACTCCCATGAAAAATACGGGAGATTGTTGTTCTATTTAACATGAATTTGTGGCTGTTTTCAGCATTAACCAATCACATTCAGTTATAAGAGGGTATGCAGCGAGGGTATTGGGAGGTCCCCCCTAAAAGATTTCAGCTTGTTTTGCAATTGAATTGCTCATGTTATAGGTTACATTAAAGGTGGAAAAAGTTCTGACATAATTTATCTTTGTCAGGGGTGAGTAGACTTTATATCCACTAAGTATAAAGGAGACTAAAATGCATTCTTACTGTAGAAGTTTCCTGCCATCTTCACTAGAGATAGTTTGAACTGGAATTTTAGGGAGTCCTGAAGACTCAACGCTGGGAAACTGAGTGTTATTAAATGATGGGAAGCCAGGAGTGTACGGATCACCAGTTCCATAATGAGCCTAGAGGGAAGAAAAAAATAAAATTTAAATAACCTGAAAGACGTAGCTACCACCAAGGGCAAGAACTCCTACATTAAGTTTCCTTCCCCAAGAAGAACTTACATGACCAAAAGGAGCGTTTATAGTACGGCTCTGTGACATAGGGAAAGTAAAGTCTGAAGGTTCAGGATAGATCAGTACTCCAAGAGCTTTGGCAAGTTCTGCATTTTTAACCTAACAAAACAAAATATTTATTTATACACACAGAAAGCAATGAGGAGATTCTGAGTTTATATATACATAAGTTTTGAAAGTCACCTTTTCAGAAAAGCTGATTAACCCAGATCGCACTAGAACCAGGCTTCCAGAAAAATCAATGTTCAGGTCTTGCAGTGTTTTGAAGTCTTCCTTTCTTCCATAATGGCAGTACAGCAAGCCTCCCTTGGAGAAAAGCAATTAAAAAAAGCTTGTGATCAGGTGGCTCCAATACATTTTTTGGTCTCATAGCCCATAATATACTTCCTTATCAACATTTATCAAGTGTCCAAAGGATTACTGCCTTTAAAATCTCTTTAATTTCCATGATAGGTGTGTGGTTTAAATTGTTATGGTGGCCCTTTTGCAAATCCATGAGGGGGGGTAACCTTACTATACATTCTTCTATATTGAGGTGTCAAAAAGACAGATTAATGTCCTTAACATATGCCGCAAGACTTCCAGAGATTATACAGCGTCTAATCGCTGCGTTACAGAATAATTCAGTGACAGAAAAATACAGCATTGGAAAGGGTTTGCAAATAGCTTTATAATACGTGGGTGAAAAAAATGTTAACTCAAGTATACTCACAGAAACAGTGGCTGAAGCACTGTAGGCCACGTACGATGTTGGCATTATGGTTTCCTCTGCATCATCATTCTTAAAGATGGTTATTTTGTTTAGTGAACTGTTTATAAAAACAATTAAAAAAAAGTGATTCACTGCAACTTTTTTTCTTCAATTTAATATTTTTTAGTTAAAAATCCCTTTGGGGGCATGGTAACATACTCTCCATTGACTTGCAGGCGGACATAGTGTTCATCATTCCACACTTTATCCAAAGACATGTTGCTGAGTGCATTATGCATCATTAAGGCCATACTTTCCTCGGTTACGGAGCCAGCTTCACGAGAAATGTCAGTCAGCTTCCTAAAACAGCGAATGAAAAGTTAAGAATTTCTCTGCAGATTATGAAGTGAAAAATAATGCTTGGGATTATATTATTCACAATTCTACATTACCACTGATAAAAAGCTCCAATACCTTATGTTATCTTTGAAAATCAAATTGTCAGTCTTTGATGACAGCAATGACTGCAAGTCGCTCCAGTGTAACACATTGGACATTTCAGGGACAGAGTCAGTTTCTGCGGGAGAATCCAAGCCAACAGAAGATTCGGGTTCACCATTGTCCTTTTCTTGGTTCTTGAATACCGTTTCAACGCGTCCTCTATAACTTAAGTAACCGATGAGGAATCCTGCTCGACAGAGGCTTGTGTTACCATTACACATATCAAAGAATCAAACAAGACATCAGACATGATCTTCCTATGTACCAACCTGTCAAGAATAAGAGAGATGCCGCAAGAATTTTAAAACAGGTGCCTTTACAATTGTTTCCTTTTCTATGCTTCACGACATTATCGGCCATCACATGATCTCCACATTCCTCCTCATCAGCTAGCTTCATTTCCACTTGGCTAGAATCTCCATCTGCCTGCTGCGTCAGACTGAAACGGGTATACGAGAGAGGAACCCGGCCAAACTGATGGGAAACAGAAATTAAATTATATGATCCTTCAAGCACATATGGCATATAAGCAAAATAGTACATAATGTTCATGGTAATGTTCATGGTAATGTTCATGGTAAGCAGCCTTGTTATGATAACTGGATTCTCAAATTCAGTTAGGGAATATGGCTAAATACCAACGTATTGGATGGGATTTGGGATTGGCATTTTAAAGGACATTTTCTTTTAACCATTTTAGATTTAAAACAGTTTTGTCTACCAATATGAGGAGATTTTATCATGCAAGCATTACATGTATAAACTACAAGACAGCAATCAATCTCACGTTTTAAACTATATAATGGTTTTATGCAGCAATGTTTACTAGAGCAAAACCAAACTCAATTGAAGAGCATTGTATTTAACTAGACGTTCCTCTAGCATCCATTAATTTAGCATGTACATTTTACAGAAGGATGTAAAGAAGGATGAAAGTGCAGCAAACTATTAACAGTGCCCTTGGCAATACCTCTAACATTTTACTGGGTGTTTTTCTGTTGGATAACTTTATTTTGGGTAGATACCTACAATACCATCTTGTCTTCCTTTTAACACATCTAGTCATCTGCCTCACAGGAGGCTTCTTAAATGGAACGGAGAGAGAGATTACCAAGTAATTGGACAGAAAATAATTGACTACACCGGGGTATATTCACTAATGGGAGCTCCATTAGTGAATATTCTTTTATTTATTCTTCAAACTTTCCTGACCAATTAGATGATGCATTATTTAGAGTCAGCTCAGCCCTTCCTGTGGGACATACTTATAAGCGATGAACAAACCAAACTCAGTAAATACTCACAAAGTTACTGACCGTCGACCGGACTTGCTCCATCTTCATGCAACCTGACTAAATCTCTATAATGAATGGAAGAAAAATATATAAATGTAGAGACTGGACTTTAAAATAAAAAAAATACAATTTGCAGCACGACACCCACTCTACTCACATCAGTTTTGGTTGCTTACAGTGACTAAAGGACAAGGTCATTTCACATGATTTCTCTAGAAATTGTCAAATACTGGAATTGTTTTAGTTACATTTGAAGCCATTCCAGGTGACTATTTGAGTGGATCACATTTTTCTTTGTATGCACTTAGTTACAAGTGATAGGTTTTGAAGAAAACAAAGGAAAAAAAAAAAAAGGTAAAGAGCACATTTACCTACAAAATACTGTAATACACTATATGAACAAGAGTATTGTGACACCTGACCATTACACCAACAGGGACTTATGATATTGCATTCTAAATCCATAGACAATATGAAGATGCAGCTATAACAAAGTTGGAAGTGCATAGCTTGTCCAAAATGTCTTGGCATGTTGTCCCCCTCAGCATACCGTTTGGACAATGCTCTGCTTCCAACTTTGTGGGAACTGTTCAGGGAAGACCCTTTTCTATTCCAGGATGACTGCGCCCCATAAAGACACAGTTGGATGAGATTGGCAAGGAAGAACTCCTTTTGAGATGAACTGGAATGGAGATGGCGAAGCAGACGATCTCGTCCAACATCGGTGCCTGACCTCACAAATGCTCTACTGGATAAACGGGCAATAATTCCCTCAGAAAATCTCTCCAAAGTCTTGTGGAAAGCCTTCCTAGGCTGGCGAGGCTGACTGGGACATTAAACTGTTCTTTTAAACCGGGTTTCCCTGTACTGCACAAATACAAGACAGCTAATAAGGCCAAATTTGTAATAACACAAGTAAAATCTCATTTCATTTGAAGCTGCGGTGATTTGGTAACCAGCGTTTGTGTCTGAGACAGGTGCATATATGCCTTAAATTATATGTATAAATGCATGATGAAGCTGTAATGGTGGGGATATTGGTGTTGACAACTAGTAAAGGCATCTCATGTAACCAATTTACAATTATGCTGAATGCTTGTCAGGGATAGACATTTGCCTCTTCTGGATTTGTGCATTATATATTTGATAGGATCAAACTGCGTATTTAGTTAATACAATCTATTTACCATTCATTCCTTTTTAAACATACTGCTTGGTTTAACCGACTACACTCAAAATTATACACCAAATACATATATGTTCAGGAAAGGAAGTAAAACATCTTTGTTCTGCCAGATGGACTCAACACTGTGCAAACAGGAACATTGTACAAAGGGAGAATGTGGTTTGTTGCCAACCCCCCCCCCCAATTCTCACTACTCAAGTTCAGATCCCAAGAAGGTGCTACAGCAGGCATACTAAGCAAGACACGAGATTAGTCAGATCTTAGGTGGGTAATATGCATGTTAAATTAACTCAACTGACTGCACACAAGCATGCTTGTTAAATGTATTCTAAGTAATATTAAAAAGAGCAAGTTCTCTGATTTTTGATCATGAAAAGCATTCTGATATCTAACTAAATGATGCTCTGTTCGCATAGCAAGAGTTTGATGGGGATTTCACAGCTGATTGAAGTATAATATACACACAACATGATTGGGATAGCCATGTTAATCCAGTAGTGTAAATATAAAATACTGCAATACAGAATGCATTCTTATTGGTTTAGGAATGGTTAAAGGAGGATCTTTATTTTCTTTGAGAATATATATATATATATATATATATATATAATATATATATATATATATACACACACACACACACCTGACGAGGAAGGGAAATCAATATGAAATGCTGGAGCGGCCACGTATGCGATGACTTGCAATATTCAGCAATAAGAAAAACAGGTTTTCTTAACTGCAGCTGACCCATTTAGTTTTACTTTGCGACAATAACTGTAGAGATTAACATGCGTATCTAAAGAGTTTGTTTCTTCTGTTTAAAAAGCTTTTATGAAACAAATATTAAAAATCACTACAGCACAAGTCCCACTAGATTTCCATGAGCAGAAATGACAATCCATAGGGATGTAAGCGCCCTGTGACTAACATTAAAGCTCTGTGCAAGCAGACACAAAATGTCATTAAAGGAAGAGTGTTTTAAGCACAGAGATCAAATAGGATGACAAGAAAAGAGAGCTTTATAAATAAAATGTAAGGCGACCACAAGGAACATGTACTTGAGGTATGTGCTGGGTAACCTTGGACAAAAGGCTTTTGTGTCGGCTGGGGGTAGACACCTAATGATATCTTTTGACAGAGACTTAATTACGGTTAGGGTATCTGTCAAGCTTTCCAAGTTGTACTGTACCTATACCAGGCCTTTAAGATAAGCCTTTGGAAGAACAATGTTCTTGGGTCACCTTAAATATTTTACAGATACCATGTATAGTTCCCATTAACAGTTTCAAGGGGGAAAATAAATAAAATTGACAGAACAATTTGGTCCATGCATTTTGCCCATTTTCCTGATGTAAAGCTGCATACCTTGGTCTAGTCTTAGATTCAGGATAGCTATGTGCCAAGCCCATGCATATTTAAGTTCCCTGTATTAGCCTCTACCACTTCTGATGGGAGACTGTACCACTTATCTACCACCCACTCAGTTACATAACATCTAACCCTATAGTTTTAGATTATGTCCTCTTGTCCTAACATTTCTCCTCCTTTTGAATAAACTTTGCTGCAGTGCCTTGTTAAATCCTTTAAATGTTTGACGTCTTGCTCCCTCTAGCGATAGGATAGGAGGTCTGATACATCAGAAATTCAATTGCATTGTGAGGGTGAACAATAATCCGCTGCTCTGGGGAAGTCCTCTATCAAAAAAGGTGCATAAAATATGTTAACTAAGACTTAATAAAAACTTCTAAATGCCTGTCACAATACAGATCAAGGTCGGACTTGATCAGGCTTAGGGCAACAAAGCCTGAATACAGTGCCGAAAGAGATAGCAATTTATATCAGTAATGTTTAAATGTTAATATGAATCCATTATGTTTCATTCTCAGGGGGAATCTTTTTTTAATTGTTGATACATTGTAAATACTACCTGAATCTTATGGCTGCTTCCCCAATTCTGTACACAGGCACACATTCAATGTACACAAAGAACTGTGACAGCTAGGCTTAAACGTCTTGTGTCATGTGAAAATATATTTGCATATTGAAGATTAAAACCGTTTAATTTTCCTCGACCTAGCTGCCCCTACTGCTTAAAAAGGAAGTCCCATAAAAAAATCCTTGTGTATAAAATGCACTGCTGTATACAGAAATCGGTAACAGAAAACGGTTTTATTTCTCATAGCATTTCTTTATCTGCAGATCTGCTGGCTGCCATTATCGTCACTTTCCCTGCTCAAACACCATGCTCAGTTGAATTCTTTATGGCAATGCTGATGAAGTCGGCTCCTCCATAGACTCTCCTTAGAATGTCTGGCAGGGTGATTTATGCTATTTGACTGTTTAGCACAAACAGTAGGAGTCAAGGTGTTTGTCTAGTGGATTGGGATAACACAAACAGAGCTCATATAAATGGCTAATATGCCGTTTTCTTGAAGCATATCAAAGAAAAAAACAAGCAAAATCTTTGATTTTTTTAGCGCGTTATTAAATATGCAAAAAGGATTAATCCCACAATTATTTTTGACTAAGCCTTATTCCATTCATCAGTTCCAGCCAGGTTAAATGAATTCTGCTTTACCTCCCAGCAAGTACACAAGCCAGATATGTACTTTGATTTAATAACGCATGGAGAAGGCTGTTACTTTACCCTGAATTCCAGCAATCACACGAGGGTCACATGAGAACTTGAAATTACAATGTAAGGAGCCATGCAGCATTGAAGTACAGTATTAATGACTAAGCCGATTAAAAAAAAAAAACTAAAATGCCTCAGAAGTGTTAGCAGCACTTTAATAACCACGGACCCAATATCACCTTAGTACCAGTCTTCTTGTATGCATTAGATTTCAGGGGCTTGCAAGCTTTGTACAAAGCAAACAGCCTAACCCTGCAATATGTTGGCAGATAATCAGGTTAAGAATCACTTCCTTATAGCAATCACTTCCCAGAGCGCAAAGCCATGTGCTCATCAAACGCCACACGCTGGTATCAGATATCCTGCTCTACAGGTTAAAAAGATGTACTTGACCTTGACTGAATGATACCGATCTTTCGAGATACACATTACACCACTAACACTTTAGAAAATGCATACATATATACACACAAACACACCTCCGTTACGGTGAAACTACTATTTTAACACACGTTAAGGTTACTTAAGGTGTAAAATGTGGCATATCAATTAATACATAGTACTCCCAACATGTCACACACACACATACATATATACATACACACACACACATATACACACACACACACTAAATGGAAACCAACATTCATTAAATTGTTAAAAATATTCTACATCAATATAAATGACTCTAAGTTAACACTAAGATAAAGCACACTTTTCTTACTATCACCATTCCATTGCTAATATTAGTGTAAAGAAATATTAAATATCACGGCCTATCAGGAGTATGTATCCCTGTTACTGGACATTCTCAGCCAGGGTGACCTTCAACAGCAGGGTCATCCTGACACAAAAAGTGCCAGTGACTATCGAATATATATATTAATATATATAAATATATATATATAAACTCAAATAGAGCTTCGTGTAGAAGAGCCGGCTGCAGGCTGTATTGTTGCATGCACCCTCCACACAAAGACGGTAACCAGCCCGTCACATGCAGCACAGGCGGTATAAAGGAGAGTCATTGGGCTATACCCATTAATACAACCCCCTCCGTACATGCTGGACATGACAGCTGCCATCACAGGGAAATCTATACCTCACAAAACGCCGTACTACCGGGGCTGCAGCCGAACACGTTGGCCTCAAGCGCCACAAAAAGACACAGCTACAGAGCTAAATATACAGAAATTAGGAAACTGCCACATGTTATATACAGCAAGGCCGCCCGTAAACGGTCAGCCGTGTGCAGACCTATATACAGAGCGCAATCACACCTCGCCCATACTCACCTCCCGCGCGCCCTACAGCCACTGACTAAAAGCCGCATGCAGACTCACATTATAGACTATCCTAACCTCACGTACACACCTAGAGTCCCGCCCATACCGGAAGCACTCCCTCCGAGAGGCTCGCCTCGAAAGCGCAATGCTGGTTCGATGCCAGTACTTGGGCGGGCGTGTAGATGATTTTTTTAATCGGCTGAGTGAAAATTAAACCCAACATGGGTTTTTTTTCACGATTACGTTTCCCGCGAGCGAGTGATATGTATGTCCTGAGGATGCTGTAGAAAAATGAATATAAAGTAGTAGATACGCGATTCTGTTACCACGCCTGAAAGGCTTGTCTTCATAAACAACGAGAACATGTCCGTGTGAAGATTCAAAATGTTAACAAATGACTGACTTATGTTACAGAGTCACTTGGGTTTATTTACGTGATGAAAATTCAGTGAATTCGCAGGAAATCGGAATCTTTTAATCTGCATGCGTCTCTGGAAACTTCCGCACCACATAAGATGTATTTCGACAAAGGAATTGACAGCAAATAAGTTCCGTTCAGCCCATCTGTTCTGCCCATTTTTTTCTGAGGTAAAGACTCAAACCTTAATCAGCCCTTGGTTTCACCTTATATTTAGGATAACAATATGATTATCCCATACATGTTGACAGTCAGCTCTGTATCAACCTCTACCATCTTTGCTGGGACACTTACGTGATGTGTGATGCTGGGAATGTTAACCTTGAGTATACTCAAGGCTTTACAAAAAGAGGCTAAATTAAGAAACAAAAAGCCTAGTTTGTACCAACGATATTAAATGGGAACTTTTACCATGCCACTTTTTGCATCACCATTTGATTAAACAAATGTTTTCAACAGTTCTAAAGTTTCTAAACTAGTAAACAAACACCCTGACTGTTTCTTGTACTGTCTGTGCTAAACAATAGAGTAGGACACTCTGGCCGATGAAAGACTGAATGGATTTCATTAATATTCCCATAAAGCATCAGCTCGGTGCAGCGACTGAGGAGGGAAAGACACCCAGAATATCACATGACTGACAACAATGGCACAATGCAGATAAAGCAAGTTTATTGGGACTAAATGAGATAAAACCAGATTTTTGTCGATGCTAACATCCTCTACTGTATACTAGCACATCACTCTCCTTGGTGAATGTGTGTACACTATGTGTACGGTGGACTTTTATCAAGCCAATACACAAAATGTAAAAAAGGAGAAATTAACACAAATGTTCCCATTTTGTTCTTAATCATACATTTTCAGACAATATACCAACCTTTCTAAGGTGTATTTTGGAACAGAGCACATACTCACTTCAGAGATGAGATGTAAATTGATTTCAGTCATAAAAGAATGGCAGCTTAAGGCCTGGGGTGCAAGTCTAGTCAAGTTGCCCATTGCGCCGCCAAATCAGCCCACCATCCATGCCCATCTTTTCCTGATTTTATAACGCATATTGATGTAATGTGATGGGATTGGGAGTTCATCAGTACACAAAAAAAGTCACCATACGTGAGATGCCTGAAGCCACAATTTAGTGCTACTAATCCTTATTAGGAAGATAGTTTGTTTAAAAGGAGAAATACTACCACAACAAGAGGACATAACCATACGCTACAGGGGCAAATGTTTAAAGGTAACATCAGGAAATATTACTTTATGAAAAGGGTAGTGGACGAATGGAATAGCCTTCCAGCAGAAGTGGTAGATGTTAATACATTTAAGCAAGCATGGGATAGGCATAAGGCCAAGCTAGATAGAGGATAAGGCCAGGTACTAAGGAAATTCTCCGAGGTTGGGCAGACTGAATGGGCCTAATGGATCTTATCTGCCATCACTTTCTATGTTTCTATGTAAGATATGCAGATTGAAATAGAGTAAATTGCTGAAAACCTTTATTTTTCCTCTTACTGATTTTTGGTCCTAGACAGTTTTGTCCTCTGAATTGGCTACAAATTCAGGAGGGCGTTTTATTTCTGGATAAGTAAACATAAATAGTTCAGTTTATTCCTACAGTACGTAAGTAAGTAAGTAAGTTAACAGGCACTGCCACATCGAAACCCAAACACACACAGTAGGACAGGCTCTGCCACACCGACACCCAAACACACACAGTAGGACAGGCTGTGCCATGCCGACACTCAAACACACACAGGACAGACTCTGCCACACCGACACCCAAACACACACAGTCTGTGCCACACCGACACCCAAAACACACAGTAGGACAGGCTGTGCCATGCCGACACTCAAACACACACAGGACAGACTCTGCCACACCCAAACACTTACACCAGGACAGGCTCTGCCACACCGATAGCCAGACACACACACCGCAGGATAGGCTCTGCTCATGTCTGATAATAGAGGGCTCAATGCTCTAAAACTGCTCACGTCTGGTAATAAAGGGGTTCATTCTCTGAAACTGCTTATGCCTGGTGATAGAAGCGTTAATTCTCTGAAACAGCTTGTGTCTGGTAAATACATTATTAAATATAAATCAACATTGTTCTCGAGGCTTCCTTATAATTTGCATAATATGAAAGATATTTTATTTGTATATGAAATGAAATGTGTATAAAGAAATGGTAAAAAAAATTCCCCTTTTTCTTGAAAGACAAAGCTCCTTTGTTACGTGCGATCTAAAAATATATCTGTAACATATTACCGTATATTGCCTGCAATACTCACACACTAAACTGTCTTTGCCTAAACATACAATGAAAAACAAACATCTATATATTATATGTTAGGCGTATTGGCAAAGAATGTGATTTCATAATCCATTCTTGCAAATGGAAAAGGATATTTCATACATGACACAGGGGAAACCGTCAGTTTTACATATCGGCCCTGGGCCGTTGTGTACCCTTTTTAATTCCAGTGCTTGCGTAACATACCGTACATTTTATGTTTATGCTGTTGAGTCACAAACTACTATAAATGAGGAAAAATATATTTTATTTTAAGATTACCTTGTACACTGCCTCATTGCAAAGCTTGTTGCTTTTAGCACATAGTTGTAATTGCAACTACAAAAAAGCAGGTGCTGATAAGCTAAAATGTAATGTGGGTCTTCTGATTTAGGAAATTCTGTGAGACAACTTCTTCGATCTTACCATTTACAGAGAAAGTCGTTTTTATGGGATCTTCTAGATCTCCTTTGTCAGTTGAGACAAGGGTAGAAAGATATAAGCAAGGCCCTTGTATGTTCATGAGAAAGAGCTTCTAAAGTTGTTGGACCTCTTTTAGGAGAGAGAGAAATAAAAATACTTTTTTTTTTCAATGTGCTGAGTAGCCATGTGATTTTCCACTGGATTTTCAAACAGATATATTATCACCTGAATAAATTCCATATTCAGGCATTAATTTGATTAAAGGTTGTGTAGGAAAATAATAGAATAAATACTGTGCAGATACATCTAGCAAATTAAACTGTATTTATATAAACTGAGGTCCTGTATTTCAAGAAGAATGGCTAACTAGACGCCTGCAGAAATGCCTGCTAACCTCAGAATTGTGAAAGCTTATTTTACTGTAATAATCTTAAAAATGTAATGCAGAATTTAAACTAGGAAGCTGAGCGATAGTATGTTCTAATATGTGGGGACTCTTTTGAAATAATGTACAGAATACCATGCTAGGGTGTTCACTTACTAGTGGATTTTTACAGGGCAAGCAAACAAAATTTTAGTTTTGTTTTTGCAACGTTTTCAGGTATTGAACTTCGTTTTCCAACTTTTCGGTTCAGACAAAATTCTGAGGCTTTTTTGGACATTAGGGGGAGGTCCCTGGCACCTTCTGGACTCACCATTCACCTCAAGCAGCACCACCCCAAGGTTAAGAAAGAGATCCAGACTCAATTTTGCACTGCAGGACCAACACAACCAACAACAACAGCACTGCACCAACTGATACATACATTCAGCAGCATGCTATGGGATTGACGTTCTCCAAAAATTGGACTATTTTGATTAATTGATAGAGTAAGGAAGGTGATATGGCAGGAGCAGCAGTAGTAGGGTACTGGAATTAGGTAGCACTGGCACGTATCCACCCGCCACGGTACAAGAGTAAGGATGGACCAAAGGCAGGGCAGGGCACAGGACAGGCACTGGCAGGCAGACACATCCACCCATAAGAAACAAAAAAAGACGAATTTATCCCCCAGAGTAAGGAAGGGCATTGAGGCACAGATGCAGGGCACGCACTGGCAGAAAGACAAATGTCATCTACCCACAAAACTGATTTCCCACGCCCATAGTAGAAAAAAGAAGAATTGCTCCCCCAAAGTAAGGGTGGGTATTGAAGCACAGGGGCAGGGCAGGGTAAAGGCAAGGCACTGACAGACACATCCCACTACATGACTGCCTCCGCAAATTAGAAAAAGTAAGAATTGATTATCCAGCACAAGGAAGGAGACTGGGTCACAGCAGCAGAGGCAGGACAACATAAGGCACAAGGCAATCTCCGCCAGACAGGGACATCCAGACTTTACAGGATTGTAGAAAACTGAGATTAAGGAAGAGGCGCAGTCTAGGGCACATGGCAGGCCAGGCTACTGCAACTGCTGCTGGAAATTTCCATTTCCAACTCAATATGGACAAGCATGTCCCTCCAAGTTTTAACATTATTATTATAACTAAGGGTCAAAATTCATTGTTACACACCCTATCTCATGCTCTCTTACACTCTCTCACACTATCACTCTCTCATACTGTCTCACAGTGTCATTCACTTTCTCTCACACTCTCTCTCAATGTCTCCCTACCTTCTCCCCCAACCACTTCTTCTCCCCATGTCCTTTTCCATAGCTCCACTTCTGTTCTTGCCTCTTCTTATTCTTCAGTCTTCTTTCTTTGTCTCTCTCCCTGGTATCAGCTCCGTTAAGCAGGCCTCCCGGAGCACTTCTGCAAAAGGGCAGAGCCTCTACACACACCTTGTCCCTGATTGAAGGAGCAGGGGAGAAGTTGTTCATGCGATGCACATTGTGGCTTCATCCTTTTGCAGAAGAACACAAAAAGGTTGTTGGGGATCAAGCCTCATTTTTCGGACATTTATACGAAATTGGCAAAAGCAAAATTGGCAAACAGACAGGTTGCACATCCTTATCTCCACCCTTAAAAACGTTCCAGTTTTTGGCCACATCATACTGTCATCCAGAACCACAACACTTGTTCTGTGCCCAAAATAAAATACTAATAAGTTTGCCAACCTTTTTGTAGTTCTTTATTAGCTTCCAAAATGCCGTAACATACTCATGATAGAATGCAAGGTCATAGATTGGTGTCCCAGATGCCCTTGTTCTGTTAATAAGGGAACATGCTTCATGAGTGGATAAAAATAGCCTGGAATCATGCCTTAGTGGTTTACGTAACCGGAATCTCAGCAAAGCAAGTTATTCCATATTATAGAACCTATGATCCATGCATTTTCATTTTTCCATGCTTCAAATTATCCTGAAGCGCCATGTGGCTGAACAACAATATACCGGAAATTATTATACATTTCCCACAATTATTTATATTTGTTTACTAGAGATTACAGGGAAGCTTTATAAATGAATAAAGTTTAACCCTTGACGTGCTTGGGGTCGGGACACATTTGTCCACATCAGGGGCCAGGCCAATTTTCAGAGTTTTGCTTAATTACATCGACAATCTTAGATACTGCTTGTAAATTAACCGAGGAAATGTATATATTATTTTTAGTTAAAAAGACAAGTTAAATTACCGTATTTGCACAAATATAGGCCGCACCCCCCCTTTAAGTCTTTAAAGTGGGAGTGCGGCCTATATTCGGGGTCTAGTGCAGGAATGCGCAATTTGTATCGGCCGACGCCTGGGACATGCAGTTCTGAGCACCGGGCAGGCAGCAAAGTTAGGATACAGATTCCCCGCAGAGGTGCAGGGGACCTGCATCCTACTCTGATACACGCAGACAGCCTCCCGTGCCAGCACTCACCCCCGTGGGAAGTTTGATTGTCTAAGCGCATCGGGCAGACGTTCACCGGCAGCGGCGTTGCGCGCGTAAACAGCCTCCGCTGCCGGCACGTCTGCTCGATGTGCTTTAACACTGTCCCTTCTCGGGTATTCCCACGGTGGGACTTCTGGCAAGGGATATTTTTAAAGCCCATCGTGCAGACGTGCCGGCAGCAGAGGTTGTTTATGCTCGCCGGTGAACGTCTGCGCGATGTATGTTAACAATCTTCCTTGCCGGCACTTCCCGCGGCGGAAGTGCCGGCCCTGGAAGTTGAATATGCGTACTGCGTAGATGTCCCCCACCGGCCCTGCAAGACCCCGGGGAGTCTGCACTGGTAAGTCGGGGGGGGCACATCTTGGGGCAGAGTGGCAGCATATCTCGGGGGAGAGGCAGAGTGGCAGCATATCTCGGGGGGGGGTACATCTTGGGGCAGCTTATCTCGGGGGGGCAGAGTGGCAGCATATCTCGAAGGGGGACAGAGTGGCAGCAAATCTCGGGGGGGAGACAGAGTGGCAGCATTACTGGGGTGGGCAGAGTGGCAGCATTTCTATTCCACTGCTTTTTTACTAAGAAAAGTTTTTCTTTAAAAAAGCACCTAACTTTTAGGGTGCGGCCTATAATCGAGCCAATACAGTATGTAGAGATGCCTAGTGTAGGGTTTTATCACTTAATATATTGGTAAAATACACAAAATACATAATCCTCCTCATAAATTTTAAACTAAATTGTAGCATTTTACCACCATGTCACATGTTACAATAGATCAGCTGTCAACATACTGGCACTTTAATCATCACATGACTTATTTTAGGCTGTCTGCTCCATGGGCCCATTGTTGCATTTGTAAAGGCAGTGATCGAACTTAAATTATTTTTATATATATTAATTTTTTAAAGATGCTGCAGACCAATCCATGGAAGTCTTGTGGATACTGTTGAATGTGCAAGACTTCAAAAGAAGGAGGTAATTGGCACTCTAGCCCTTTTGGACCAGCTATATACCACATACGTAGGTGACAATGGACAAGGATCCGTATAACTTATTTCAGTTACCAATGCTTTTTATTTGATGTATCTTGATACATAACAAAATGAATCCATGCTAATCTTTAAGAGTTACTGCAACTCATCTTCAAATTCCAGCTTTAGTTCATAATTAAGGGGTTTATTCACGAAGGAGGAATATTATGCATTTGGAAGGCCATCCCTGGCAGGTTTCTTTTGCAGGAAAGGCTGAACTGGCCCTGCAGAGTGTCTTTGTCTGTGGGGGTACCTAAAGGGACACTAGAACCATCATATGCCTGTTTATTCATATGATATTTGAGTGTCCCCTTTAATTTTCATTTCCGACACCTACAAATCTAACAAAGTGATTCAGCAGAATCCACTCAATACAGTTGCCCCTTTCCTTACCCCCTAGCTCTTATCTTCAATTGAATGACAGGTAGCTGCACTTGCCACCAGCCTGACATGTATGAGGGGTCCAGGGGTCTAATGAGCCAATGCACTAGCACAAAGCACTAGTTTTAATGATTTTTTGATTTAATGTTTCATTGGCTGATTCAAGCAAGTGGAAGTGGGGATGTGCTGCAGCTTTGAGGCTGCAGCTTCATCTAACAGCAAGTCTTGTTTTTTTCTACAGGTAACTAATGCCGTTTAAAGCAGTTTAATATGTATTATTCATTGGCGGGGCTGCTTGGGCCAATACATTTTCCCTTTCAGAACTCTCAGTGATGTAACCATACATTTTACAAATTCAACCATGATGGTCTTGCAGGAGAGGGTTATTGTTGTTAGCTATTCATAATACCATCAGTCACTGAAATATACATATTTTCTTTTTCTTCCTTGTGTTGAACATTCTATGGGGCAAAATAATCAATAGATAGCATCTGTGAATTACAAGGAAGTGTTACAGGAAGCTGTGCCATAAATCAGATTCAGAAGAATTAACCCATTTCGTTCCAGCAGAAATTTGTCACATGCAACCATATGGTCGAATGACCAGAATCGTGAATGGACTTTGACCTTAAACCTTAAGATTTCTATCAAATCAAAATATTAAAAACACAGAAGTAAATGATCTTTTATTGTAGGTGCGGAACATCTGTTTGATGGCAGCACCTTATTTTATAGTTTTATTTCTTATCTACATGGGCGTGACTAGATGGTCAGAACAAAATTATACTGTAATCAGACATGAATTACTTGCCTCTGATGCAGGTAACTCATCTCATACTTCCATGCTGTTGCACTAATACGGATTGCCCATCTTCAAGCTACATTAATATGCACGATGAAGCTACTGCTATTGGGCCAGAGGTAGTACATTGGCGAGATCATCGACTAGAGCAAAACCCCATTAACCATAACTGCCCCTAAATTAATCCTAAAGACCCCATCAACAATAACTGCCCCCAAATTAACCCTAAAGACCCCATCAACCATAACTGCCCCAATCAACCCTAAGACCCATCAACCATAACTGCCCCTAATTAACCCTAACAACCCCATCAACCATAACTGCCCCTAAATGAACCCCAACAACCCCAATAACCAAACTGCCCTTAAATGAACTATAAACACCCTATCAACCATAACTGTCCCTAAATTAACCCGTAAGACCCCATTTCCCATAACTACCCTTACATTTACCCTAAACACCCCATTAATGATAACTGCCCCTAAATTAACCCCCACCTCCCCTATTAATTTTAAACTTACTGTTAGATGAGTTGCTGAACAGTGTGGGCGCTATAAGGAAAGGGGCAGGGCCAATCGTCAGTGTGACTGCAGCGATAGACTGGAAAGCAGAAAGGGGCGGGGCCAATTGTCAGAGTGACTGCAGGGAGGGACTGATAAGAAGTAACTGCTGTAAGTGACATTGAATGAACTGGATTATAAAACAAGGGATATTTTTCAGAGCATTTGCTCTGAAAAAACCCTCATCTTATAATCGATTAAATCTAGCTGCTCCGTGAACCAAACATAGCTTGTATGACTACCCTGTGACGGGAACGACCTGTACCCTGACTGGGTACACCCGCCAGACGATCCTTCGCTCTCTCCCCATGGCCAACCAGGAACACGGAACTTCAACCGTCAGGCAGGGCTAGCATCGAAGACAGCAGGAAACATAGCTCTTTGGGAACCTTGGCAGCACTGTAGTATACAGAATCAAAGCAATACAGTGCTTTACTGCCCTAACAAGGGCAGCACCAATGCTCACCCCAATAACAAGAGGACTCGTATTGAGGTAAAACAGGAACAAACTTTATTGAGGAAACAATCACCACCAGCCTCCAAGAGCCCTTTCAATTGGCTGGCGGTGAGTTATGACCAGCATGCATCACACCATATGTAAAACACAGTATGTAGATCATATGTAAATTAGTTATAACAGAAAACCACACCAATTTACCACAATTACACCAATAACATTGGTCAGACAGGCAGGAGGAAGGGGGAAACTGTTAAATAGAGAGCTCTGGCACTCACTGTTGCCACCCTGTACCCCTAATCAGGTACACGTCAGTGGTCGGTCCTGTGACATCGGCGGGTAGTCCTGTGACATCGGCGGGCGTTCCCGCTAACGGGGGCGTTCCCGCTAACATCACGGGAAACACCCCAAAGTAAAGGGGAAATGGGCGAGGAGTGGGGCGGCACATGAAGTCTGTTGAACAAGTCTGTGGTGAGGGGAAGGGTGTAGGTATTTTTAATGGTGATATGGTTTAGAGCTTAATACTTGATGCAAGGTTTGAGGCTACCGCCCTTTTTGGATACTCCTGCTGGACATGTGAAACAGGAACTAAAGCCTTTCTGCAGGTTTTCTTTAATATATTGTTCCATGACCTCAGTCTACACTGGAGACAGAAGATAAACCTATCCACCAGGGGAAACTGTTCCTGAAACTCCTGATATTGCGAAGATTCAGACGGGAATAGATGAGAAGACATTTCATTTTGCCAACCAGTTCTATCTACTAGACTTGCACATAAGTTTTTCGTATGAATGGCTTTTTTCTGCCATGTATTACCGTTTTATCTGGCTGAATGTGCGCAATACGAAAATCTTCATTCATTTGTCACCACCATCATTTTAACTACACAAGAGGATTGAACGTCTTCTATGTGTTTATTTCTTGTTTCCATGACAACTGGAGGGGCGAATGGGATTTCCAAAGATGAAAATGCTGGACAAATTTCATCCGACCCAGAGATGACCATGAAAAAAACTTTTTCCCCAAAAACGAAACCACAGATTTTCCGCTGGCGCCCAAGTCTACTATTTACCCTAAGGAGGAATGTGCTGAACAGGCATAGGCCTCCATAAGCTGCATTCAAAGTATCTGCACTGAGCACCGGGATATGACATCCTATCTAATGCTCGGTGGTGAGGATGGCAGCTGCAATGGGGACGGCTGAGGGGTGCTGATCTGGATCAGGCCTAGAGCAACACCAACGCTGATCATGTCTCTGGGGCAAACACTACACTCAGAGAAAGAAGAAACTGACCAGATTTAAAGCCAGAGTTGGTATGTACTATATATATAAATATTAATATAGTTTTAGAACAAAAACACAAAAAATACTGTATTGGCTCGGATATAGGCCGCACCCCAATATAGGCCACACCCTAAAAGTTAGGTGCTTTTTTTAAGAAAAAAGTTTCTGCCCCCCGAGATATGCTGCCACTCTGTCCCAAAGATGTACCCCCCCCCCCCCGGTAATTAGCTACTGCAAAAAGGGGACCTGCATAGCTATGCTTTTGGATATTAAAATTTTTCTGAGCACCAGGGCTGGACTGGCGATGTGAAGGTGGCCCTGGCACTTTTAGTCTAGTTGCAGCCTGATGACGTTGGTGACGCCGATGGCTGAATACTTGTATGATACGCCACGTTTTTATGCTCAAGTACCGTGCGGCCTGGCAAATCCAGTCAATGGGTGAACACCTCGGCATCTGATCTGCCTTTGGAATAGCAGAACGGGTGAGTATGGGGCACCGATGGCTAGGGGCCCAGTATATGCCTAACAAGCACCCATTGATTTACACATATCCAGTGGAGTTAAACTTAACACAGTTGCTTCCCATGAAGGTGTTAATTGTATTATAGAAACCAACCCAGAACCACTCAATCTGCTGCTTGTGTGACTGTCTGGTTTTCAATTGCTTTGTTAATCTCCAACCTGGGAGGTTGAGATTAGCTATAAAAGCAGGTAGCTCTGTTCCTTCCTGCACTAAATCTAAAGAGCTTTAAATTTCATTCCTAGCACATACCAGTTCACACGAATATTTTGCAACTAGAGTTGGGATTATTCAATCAGCATATACGTTGGGAATCATATATATATATATATATATATATATATATATATATATATATATATGCCCAATGTTTCTCTCACATCATTAAGTCTGTTTCCAGATTTAATAAATTTATTATACATCATTTCTTTCAGGGGTAGGAACTTCTTTTAAGAATACACAAAACATAATAATTATTAATGATAATAAAAAAGTGGAAACAAAAAACATTATGCTAAGATAGCAAATAAAATCACATTTTCGCAATTACTTCAATTTTCTTCTATACTGTAAGTGCCACAGTTGATCAATGACCCAATTTATGTTCAGCAACATCCCCTGATTACAGTCATACATTTGTTTAATGTCAGTGAAGTCATGGTGACATCACTGGGCTCCCAATCATTTTTTTAAATTTTTATTTATATTACATTTTTCCCTTCATATTTTATGTACATTTTTTTAATTATTGGATAGAGGAGAAACTATTTTTCTTCCTCTTCTCTTCCTCCTCATCTGTTTGTGCTGATTACAAGGTGATCAGCAACCTGGGCTCCATAGAACTGCATTGCAGATTACAATGATCGCGAGCGCGATTACACACGATAGGTCCGCAGGAAGCCAGCGATGCTGTCTTTTGCTGACAGTGGAGAGTCCATGCTGTCAACAGACAGCCTAATCTTCCGTGTAGAGGCAGGAAGATGTCCCTGCCGCTGCAAAAAAGTTAGAACCTTTACATCCTAATGGCCTTCTTGCCACAAGTTTGGGACTGAACGGGCTAAGTACAATCCACCATACAAGAAAAAGTAAAGGAAAAAACAATGTCAGTCTCTGTTGGTTTGCTTAAATTGTTCAACATTTTTAAGGATTATAAAAACTATGCATTCAACAGTCATTTTAGAGACCAGTTATACTTCCACTGTAACAGTATTAAAGTAATGCAACAGTATCAAAGTAACATATTTTGTCCATTCCTGTAGAAAAAATATAGGTGTCACTGTAATTTGCCAACCTAGCTGCCTCCATGCTGCTGATTGCAGTACATGTTGCAAGGTTGAGTTGATATGTCCTTTCGTTAGAACACTGATGGTACTGGTAACATGATATACTGTATCATATAGAGACACAAAAGCAAAACATTGGGGTGTGTTTCAAGGGCACAATAGGTGCAATGCCTAAAACTGTACTTGCAGTATACGTATAATTTGCGGTTATCATATGCCCAACAGGGGCAGGTCCTGGAAGTAGTGGGACCAGAAACATGGCCACCTTACCAAAAGAGCCTCCTTATGGCACCCTTCCCTTCAGAGGGTTGTGAGGTGGCTGCATAGGAGCTGCAATAGATGTCTGTGCTGCAACAGCAGCCTGATCACTACTGCACAAAATATGAGACAATAATGAGACAAAATAAGGTCTTTAGGTAGTGATGCATTATATGTATGCTAGGATAAAGCACACAATATTGCCACTTTGGATATGATGTTTATGTAGTTTTTTTTTAAGAGCAAAAATTATATATATATATATATAGTGACTGTAGCTTTCCATCAATAGACCTAATGTTTAGGGGCACATGCTGTAGACAAGAGAAATCTGTCACTAATAGGATGACCACATCAGTCATTTTCTTTTATATCACATGTTGTTGTCCAGCGCATATAAAGTGTGAGATGTATAAGAGTAACTGATGCTATCCCACATACTGTTAGAGATGCCTTTACCTCAAGTGCTGCCCTAGGCCTGGCCTCAATCCACAGGCCACCATCCTCAGTGCGGAGTGCAGCACCTTTCACTGTATCCTATCGTAGAGGCTGTGCTACTTTGGTAGTCTTCCCTAGACTAAATGGGCTAATTTTGGGAGATCAAGGTTTTCCCCTGTAACAGGCCCATTGAGCAGTGGCACCCCGGGGGCAGCATTTTACATGTGCTGCTAAGCAACAGGTAACAAGTATATGTGTCCTGGAACATTAGTATAACTCCCCAATGCAGATCACGAAGAGCAAACAATGGTGGGAATACTGACCCCAATGCCTACCTAAGCAGTTTACTCTCGGTAAGACAGGCAGCACAGTCTGCGGCTAGGAAATAGGCTAATTACATGAGTGCTGTCTAAAGCATGCGCCATGTAGAACATAAGAGCGTATATTGCTTTTTCCCGGTATAATTAAGTTAAACCAATGAATGGTTTATTAACCTTTCTGCCACCTGCTTCTGAAGCATATGTAAACTACGGATTTTCCTCATATATCTGTTTCCCTAGGCAATAAAACAGCAAGGAAAATGCAATATAAATATCACGTGTATGCTGAAGCTTGAGAAGCTGTCTGCACCTGGGAAAACATGCATACTAAGAACTTATGTGTTGGTGGTTCAGCAGCCATTAAGTAAATTGTCAGTACAGAGAGACTAAAGGATGATGTTGAAGTATCCCACCCTCATACCGATAATGCTAGTAATATACGCACGCGCTAAAGTTATATTTCTGTGGTGGCCACTGAACCTTGCTGTATGTGCTCAGCTTGCAAACTCAACTAGAGTGGTGTCTTTGTTCTTAAAATCTTGAAAGGAATGCTGACTAGGCATACATCAATGCAATGGTGGATTATTCCTCACCACAGAGGTACAGGCAATAGGAGCATATGGCTGGTAGACAGCCAAGACTGTAATTAAGATGAGCAGATTGGCAACTAAATCAGTTGAAGTGTGCCCCAACTGTGAGCTTTAGTCACAGCATTAAGGTGGCATTGCATATTACAATGGATAACCCCATTTAATGTAATCATTTTTTAAATGTAGTAAAGGAGTATTTCTGCTATTTTATTCAGGGATCATGGAAGAAAACTATTTTATGTTTGCTTTACGGAACTATGTTTCTTTGCAGTCTGAGCATCATTTCAATGGGAATGAATTTTCCTCCTGATGTCATTCAGGCAGCACCCATAGGTGTCTGCCCAGGCAGCACATTTGTACTTTGACATTGTACTTCACTTGTGGCTGGGTTCAGCACTGAACTTAGCAGTGCCTTGTCTGCTTCATTGGCATGATAGCCTTCTTGGCAGGTTAGGTTCCTAATATAAGGAAAGTGGACAGCCATACATCCTACAATTTCTCATGGAAGTTCTGGCTAGATCTGTTATAGGAAAGAGAGTTGGCTTCACTCTATTAATACAAAATGTGTTTTTATTGTATTGTAACAGAATACATAATACAGAGTTGCAAACTGTGGACCTTTCATTACAGTTTAAAATATTTTTGGTCTAGACCTTTGCATGTTTTTTATTGTTCTACTGAACTCTAAAAGTCCTAAAACAGGCCTTTATTTAAATGCATGTGTAGACTATTAATTGGTCCCACGTTTGATTAAAGCAGAACACTACATAGCACAAAATGTGCATGCAAATAGTGTAGTACACAATAACAAATACTAAGAAGAACACCATGACCTTCTAGCAAAAAACGGAAAGTCCTAACCATCATGAAACTAGCATACATATCACCAACAGGTACAAATATACATTCCAAGATACTATCATTAATTAAAAGGGAATGAAAGATTATTTATATTAAATTACATTCTGAGTTGTATTCAGAATTTTATATTTCATAACATTTTAGCCTGTTTATTTTTCTTATTTTTTACTCTCCTCTAAAATCCATTTAAATCTTAATTTACCGCATTGATGTAAATAACAGAGAACTTGAATCTAGGCAAGAACCAGTAAATGGACCACAGGACCCTTAAAGCATATGGACTACAGCCTTTTGGTTTTTTTTTTACTTGTGATTCCTACATGGCCATAGACCTGAATATGTGTTGACGACAGTTGACGTGCCAGGCAGGTCATGGAAATGCATCCTCTTAACGACAATTGACTTGCCTAGAATGTCATAGGGTTAAAGAGGTTTAGCCAATGTTGCTGTAATGCCTTGGTATCTACTCAATTTTCAAACTACTAAAGGTGCCTTTTCTGATAGCTCCCCGGAGTGACAACGTGCACTACATAAACGTTGATAAGTTAAATGAAATTGTCCATCTTCAAAGATGTCCAAAGTACCACATGGGGCAGAGTGACCAGATGTCAAAATTCCAAGTTGAAAAATGCACACCTTCCAAATGTGGACTTTTAGACCCCAAACAACCCTGACAAAGCTATGCATGGGTGGTATCTGTACTCAGGAGATACTGTTGAACATATACAGTGACATATATTAGCAGCTGAAATACCATGTGTGTGAAAAAAACCAAAAGCTACCTCAGAGTTTGACAAAGGCTGGTAGTAGAATTAATGCATGGAAAGAATTAAAATTTTAGCATTTGCAATATCCTGGGGTGTCTAGTTTTTAAACATATATCGTTCAGATTTTAAGAAAATGGTTTTGAAATAGCAATATGCTTTCATGTTTTCATTAGCTTTTGTAGATGAGTTAACAATTTTTCCATTAAAAGTCAGAAAATGTGCTTATTTTTTAATTATTCACCATAGTTTAGATGAAATGATCAAAATAGTAGTATCTAAACAAAGCCCTTCTTGTTCTGAAAAAAACAACGTTCAAAAAGCTTCCCCACTTTTACATTTTCGTTTGAAAATGGTGAAGGCGGGAGGAGTAGTATTTGGTTGTGTCTTAATGTGTAATGTGTCATAGTTCTGTCTGGCAAGCTAGGTGCCCTTGCAGCTGAATGTGAGTGTTGGATATGCCTATGCCCTGATTCATGACAGCCTTAAGTTCAGTAACGTGTGTGCCAGGGGGTGCCTAAACATCTGACAGAGGAGCATAAGCGCAAGCGCCAGACGTTTGTTCATGACACATGGCCCGTTACAGTGAAGAAGGTGATGATTTTCTGCAGAAGATAGTCTCTGGTGATGAAATGTTGGTTCACCATTACGAGCCAGAAAGCAAGCAGCTGAGTATGCAATGGAAGCATCCATCATGATGATGATGATGATGTGATGATGAAGCAGCAGTGCATCAGTGACATTCAACCAAAAACCATTTTTTTGCTGATGGCATCGCAAAGGATGGTGATGTAGAAAAGTGATGTAATTTGTTTTTGATATCATTTGTTTTTAAATAGAGTCAAAAAAGTGTGAAAACTTTTTTGAACGTCCCGTGCATATCTACACTACAATAAAAAAAAACAAAAACAGCTCTGTTGTTAAGGAGTAAACATAACCCATATCCTGGTATGTTGGTTGAATGTTGGATCCATTTTATATGTAGGATGTAATACATTTACTATCAGGATGTAATAAGATTGGGCAATTTGGTTGGGCATTACCATTAACTGAAACCCTACCTTGTCTTCTGTGTATAACATCCAAAGAACTATAAACTTTAAACTAAAAAAAATGTAGTATATTGTAGTAATGAAAGAATAGACACGGACCACATGAATGGTTAACAGGTGCCAAAGACAGACTCATTCTAAAATACCTCATGTTTTACAATTAAAATTTTAATGTATTCCATGACTTATAGGTAAAGGGGAGATGACCCTAAAAAGGATCCACAGCAGAAAAATGTGATTAAACAATTTCATGTAAATGAAACTAACATGTGTGTGTAAAATTAAATGAAAAGATAGATAGTCTCTGTTTGCAAGTAAACAAGACACATGAAGATGTATTGACAAAGGGCCAAAGAGCCAGTTTTGACAGAGGGATCAACTGGTCGATGTTCATAATTGTCCTATTAGCCTATTGTATTATATAGTTCAGTACTGGAACACTGCTTTATAGCATTGCATATACGGATCCATAAAAATGAATGGCATTTAGAATTCTTTTTATTTATTGTGCTTGGAGAACACCACCTGCTGACAAAACTGAATAACTACAAATAAATGTAAATTGCAATTTGATTACAAACACATACATTACTATCATTATTACTACTTTATCAAAGCTGCCTATGATTTGTACTTTTTCCAACAGTGTAATTATAACTTGGGATATTTACTCCGAAAAGGGAGTGTATGTAAACTGAGATCGATGGCAACAAAGGGGCAAAACTAGTATATTTAATAAAAATTTTGTGCTGAAGCTAACCCCTTTCAACACAGTTGCCCTCTTACAATGGTTGTTTTATCAACAACGATGAGCAAGAACTCAATGGGGAGTACTCATACAGATGCTTAAACCAGAAGTTCAGACACATGTGTTAAACAAACTAACCAGACAAGATAGATAGATTATTGGAGTGGTAATACTGTAAACAGGCTGGTAGGGGGCACAGTGTGACAAATATCCAATGTAAAATAATTCAGTTAAGAAGCATATTGTTTATGGCCAATGGAACTTACTACTGTATATTATGCTGGAGAACTGTGCTACTGGTTCAGTATTGTATTAAACATATAGAATTGACATTAGCTGAACATCTTACTCAAGGCAGTCACAATCAGCCATTGGCATGGGTAAACGCAGCCCAGTGGGGCAATGATCAGGTTTCATAGTTCATAGCTATATAGGCTGAAAAAAGACATGCGTCCATCAAGTTCAGCCTTTCCTATATCTGTTAATTTGTTGCTGTTGATCCAAAAGAAGGCAAAAAACCCCGGCTTCGCTCTTTCCAATTTTGCACTAACCAGGGAAAAAATTAAATTAAATTAGTTTGACAGGACCTATGTTTCATAAAACCATGCTGATTTATGCTAATAATACTATTCTTCCCAAGGAATTCTTGAATATTATCCCTAAACAGCCCTTCAAATACTTTCCCAGCAACGGAAGTTAGGCTCACAGGTCTATAATTTCCGGGCACAGAGTTGGAACCCTTTTTGAAAATAGGAACCACATGTGCCTTCCTCCAATCCTCTGGTACAATTCCTGAAAGAAAAGAATCCCGAAAGATTAGAAACAGAGGTTCACTTATTTCCTGACACAGCTCCTTAAGTACTCGTGGGTGAATACCGTCAGGCCCCGGAGCCTTGTTAACATTAATTTTTTTTAGTTGCTCCAGCACCTTGTCCTGGGCCATCCACTCACAGTTTGACTGAAAATTTTTCTCAGTGGTCCTATGTATATCCATTGCCATAGGTCCCTCCTTAACATATACTGAGGAAAAATAATTATTTAAAGTTTCTGCTTTTTCCTGGTCCTCCTTAACCAACACTCCCCTCTCTGTTATTAATGAGCCTACGTTTTCATTCTTTGTTTTTTTAGAATTTATGTACTTAAAGAATTTTTTGGGGTTAGTTTTGCTCTCTTTGGCAATCACCCTCTCATTTTCTACTTTAGCCCATATAATCACCTTTTTGCATGCTTTATTGGCTTCCTTATATCTAATATAGGATGCCTCTGATTCGTCTGATTTAAATGCTGTAAAAGCCACTTTCTTATTTTTAATTTCCTGCTTAACGACCCCACTAAGCCACATCGGGTTCAATTTGTTTCTTTTATATTTGTTTCCTAGTGGTACATACTGAGAAGTGTACCCTGCTAATATTTGTTTGAAAATACTCAATTTTTTCTCAGTATTTTTATCCCTGAAGAGGTTTTGCCAGTCAATAAGTTGCAAGGCTGCCCTTATCTTATTGAAATTGGCCTTCTTAAAATTATACGTATTAATATTCCCCGTGGGCAATTTCTTTTTTGAGTTTATTTCAAAAGAGACCATATTGTGATCACTATTACCCAAGTGCTCCCCCACTTGAATGTTAGCCACAAGATCAACATTGTTTGTTATCACCAGATCCAAACAAGTATCCTTTCTAGTTGGTGCTTGTACCAGTTGTGAAATGAAGGTGTCATTTAACAGGTTCAAAAAAGGTTTCTTTAGTTGCCTTTTGGAGCTAAGAATTAATTCACTCTAATTCAGACTTGGAGCATTATTCTGCTTGCGATCTGTTACAAAACTCAATAGGGCTGGCATATACCTGCATGATATGAGCACTGGGCTCACCCTACTCCCAGTTATGGGACCAGCTAGTGGTTGAGGAGTATGAGACCTGTGTCTCTCACAAACCTTCTCTGAAGCTTTACCAATGAAGGCCACTGTTATGTGTGCCCTTCATAGGCCCTAACATTTCTAGCACCCTAGGTGAACTATGTCTTTGTGGTTACCCTATTGCATGTACTTGGTTACCAACATAAGAAGATGTCTTATGGCAGTGGCCATTCACGCTAAATGTGAACAATGTATTTATTTTGTAATCTGAGATGCTGAGAGCTATTGCCAAAAAGTTTTTGTCCTGTTAGTACGAATAGCTGATCCCAGAAATTCTAGTAATAGGGATGTCCTCTCTTCTCATAACATAGTTTGCAGCGTGGCTTTTGGGTAATATGGGTAATTTTAGTGTAGTCGTCACCCTGGTGAATAATCCTATGTTTTTATAAAGTGGTTGTTATGGAAAATGGGCCTGAAGCCCAGAGTTTATAAGGGATATAGAATGAATAGGAATACCCGGAACTTATAACAGTCTAAAAAATAATACTATTGCCAACTCAGTTTAATGATGACAGACCAATACACTTGCTAGAGATGGATGTGCTTGGAAACTTAATGAATGTGTATAGGAGAGTAAAGGTTTCTATGAGAAGCAACTTAGCACTAGAAAGGGTTCATATGATGCTTACGAGAGACGTGTATCGTGAAGGAAAAGCCTATAACATGTATTTGTATTCATTATCATTAGTCATTTGTCTTTGACCTTCAAATGCTGCGCTTACATTTAAAATTAAATAGCTCCCTAAATGGCCATTTGTATTAATATAGCCAGGACCCTTTATTTGGACAGCATTTTCATTTCTATTTTCTCGTTACCTGTACACTTAACTCACCCATTTACAAAGACCTTGACACTGATCCCTAAGACCTTTGTATCATATCCACTTACAAACATGCCATTCCACGTAGGCCAGCAGGGGTGGATTTGTCAGGTCATTGTCCGGGAGAATAAATGAAATCTCCAGTGCACATTAACCCCCCCACGAGAATCTGTTATACTTCTCTATGGTTGTGCAAACTAAAGCAAACATTACTTTTCTAGGTTTCTGAAATGCTTCAGCATGCGCTACTGTGGAATACGATAATTTAATACATGATACTTTTTAATTATATGTTTTTTTTTGAGATATATAAATGTCTTGTTTAGGGTCCAAGGTGTTAACCCTTTAAGTACCAGCGGCACTTAGTAATGTGTAGTTTTTGACAATGACCAATTGCAATTATAGCTTGCCCATTGCCAGTTCTATTTAAGAACTCAGAGTTTGTACATATAAAAGGGTAGATAGAGAACACTGTGTGCAGCCAGTGAGAGGCACACAGTTCAGAGAAATCATTTCTTAATGGCCGCACCTGGACACATTTATCTTAAGGTTAATTCTCATCCCATAGCGTGCCAGCAGTATTCGCCACTATTTTCTTTCCTGTCTATGTGAAGATTCTGTTCTCAAGTATTTCTAAATGTATGTTATAGTCATGTCACTAGTATCAGATTCTGTCAACGCCGTACTCCTGAATCAATTTTAAATCAACCTTTTGAGATTACGTAGGTTCTGAATTATGACCTGATCACATTGTCTGTTTTATCCAGGACACATTGATTAATGTACCCTCAAGACCCAACACCAGTACCCATAGTAGCCCCAACCAAGCACAAAATCTTATTTTTATAGAGTTATTTAGAAGTTGATGGCACAGTCTATCAATTTTTCCTGGTGAGAGACTCCGATCTTAATCAATCCTTGATCTTGAATTAGATTCAGGATAGTTTTATGTCTAACCCATGCATGTTTAAATTCCCTTACTGCAGTAGCCTCCACCACCTCTGGTTTGAAAGTTTGTTCCACTTATCTCCCACCCTCTCGGTAAAGTAAAACTTCACTACACTATTTAATCCGTGTAACAACATAGCAGCACCTTCGAAGGGAATACATATATCCGACATGTGTGCACATTTAGGTGGTGCTACCATATATGCAGACAAGTCAGCTGCTTAGAACCTCAATTGATTTTTGGGGCTGAAAGGAGATACTCGTGAAAATAAGCATAGACTCACCATAATGCTAGATCGATATAATTGTCCTTACGAAAACCATGCTTTATCATATTAGGGACTTCAAAGAGGAACCCAGTAGATATTAAATGTGTTTATTTATGAAGATCAATGAACTCAAAGCCATGTCCTAACAGGCAAACAGTTGATCCTAATGCTTTACAGACACTTGGACTTGACAAAGTTCACCATTTCTCTGCAGAGCAAATTGTTGCAGCTGTGGGCAACAGAGTAGTGCAGAAACTGTGTGAATATGGCATCACAAGATGACTTTAAAGCCGATCCAAGGTAATTTGTGAGTCTATGCTCTCCATAGAACTTTGTTTTTATAATGTTAGCCATTATATAAAAAAGAATATATAATATATATATATATATATATATATATACATTGCTCATTCTAATTCTACTCTAATACTACTTGAATGGCACAGATGGGGCTACTGGTTATATCTTGGCCCTCTTTAAATTAAAATACTGAGTATGTTCCATTTTATCATGTACAAAATGTAGTATAACCTTTAAGGTAATTTGGTCTTTTGTGCCTGTTGTACCTAGGGATTTAAAACACATCATCATTTAGTTTGTCTTTAGTGCTCTAGATTCCAAGTTTGATCCTAGTTATAATACCGGTACAGGTGTCATATCCGCACTGGAGGAGAGATGATAAAATCAGATTGGGGGGGCCTCATATGAATATTCATATCCAACATAATCGTTCAGATTTGTTAATCTTTGCCTTCACAATACAGCTCCTGTGAGTCTCTGGTACAAGATTCTGTAAATTACTGATGAAATTAAGCCTGGTTGCTGTATTATAGCAGGAGACTTCAATATAATATAGATTTTTGTTTAAATAAAATAAACCTTGGAAAACAAGCATTAAATATTCTTATTATAATTATTATTAATACATTTGATTTGTTTGATATCTGGAGGTTATATCACCCTAAGGAGAGGTACTCTTCTTACCTATCAAGAATTTCTCTCATACTCAAGAATAGACATGATTTTAGGAGATTTAACTTTAAATAAAGTAAGAAATATTGTTATAAGAGATAACACCTGGTCTGATCACAATATCTTAATGATGGAACCTAAAGAACACCAAATCTTAAGAGACAGAACAACTTGTAGAATGAAGGAGTCTTTGTTTCAAAATGAAGATAATGTAGAATATTTAGCAAAATTGATTAAGTGTTTTTTTTACACGTAAACAGAAGTAATAGAGCAAGTAATCATATAAGCAAACTTATTTATGACAAAGATATTTATATGACTCCAGAAAAAATAGAAAACATTTAATGACTAGTATGGTAAATTATATAAACTACAGAAGTCTCTGCTAATAAAATAGAACAATATTTGACTAGAACTAAAATCACTAAAAACTCTGAAGCTCAAAGGGAAAAGCTAAATACTGCTATGAAGGTCAGGAAGTACATAAAGTAATAACTAAGCTGGATAAACACAAGACTTTTGCAATTTATTCTATACATTGTTTGAGTCTAAAATAACTGATTACCTTACAATGACCTTTTAACAATATGGTTACTTTCTATAAGAAATATTGAGAGCAAACATTGTTCCGCAATACTGCTGTTTTCAGCAATAGCGGCTGATAGATTGAGGAAGATCTTGAGCACGGTGATCCACCCGGATCAAAATAGGATTTGTTCTGGCTGGATCAACCTGTTGCAATACCAGAATACTAATTGCTATTATAGATTCTGCCAATAGGAGAAAAGTACCTATTAACTCTGGTGTAGGACGCTGAGAGTAGGCTGTTCCGTTCAAGAATATGGCATGCAGGGCTGGATACACAGGGCTTCATGTTGCTGAATCCTAATCCATTAGATAGAACATTTGGACCTAATGTCTTCTCAGACTAAGTTATATAGTGGTACTAGACAGGGTTGCCCACTATTGCCACTCTTATACATTTTGACTATAGAATCACTTACCAATAATATTAGGAATAACTCTGGTATAAAAGGTTGCCCTATAAAACAAAAAGAACTACGAATGAATCTGTATGCTGATGATATGCCAATTATTATTACTAGTGATCCCGTTAATTCTCTAGAGCATCGAATGGCATAAATTCTTGACTATGGGAAATTTCAAACTACAACATAAATAAAACTACCTTACAAGCTAAACATATTAGATAAAGAGAAGATCAAGCAAAAATATACAATCCATACAACCTTGAGGGACCTAACCCATGAAGTAACATGGTACCACTGTGTTATAAAGGAGTTATGTGTGATATGGCGGATTATTCATTAAAATAGGAATTTTCAGATGCATTTTCATGGCAGTTGAACATTCAACTTTTAAACTCCACTGCATATTATAAAAGGTGGACAGGGAGAGATTTCCCCTCTTCCCTCGCAATTAGAACGGTTAGTTGGTAGCTGCTGCCAGATAGTTTGAAAGTGGGGGGGGGGGTTCAAGGTGAATGTGATAGAAGTCCACCAGTTTGTATGATGGAGTTTCATCTTCTTCGCACCAATATTTATTACTGGAATCTAACACAGCACCAGCTAGCATAGCATTCTCTTTTGACAGCTACTGAAACAACCTCTGTTATTTATTCCAGGATCCCGATACAACAGGTTCACCTCCTGATTAACAACTTCAGCATACCAAGAGAATGCCTCTCCTTACCACCATCTTCAACACAGCTTCCGTACTGTATGTCCTATCATCTTTTCTAGTTTTGCATCAGTGTGTCTGTGGAATAGTTATGTTATTCTGTAGATGCTAGTATTCAATCTGATAAATACGTTTCTAGGATGTTGCACTTTAGATTTATACAATCTAAGTAAATGAAAGCTAAAAAAAAATGTTTAGACCTCGCTTCCTAAATATGTAGATTTTCTGAGAATTTATTAATTTGAGGTTCCTATGATGTTCTATTAATTCCACATCACACATATCCCTTGTTTGAATATATATAATACTTTTTCAAGAGCACATCAATGCACAAAGTTTGCAGTAGTGAAAATGTACTGTAATAAAATCTAAGATTTTTTTTCTTTTTATTTGTTATAGTGTTGGACACACTGCAACTCTGCATTTTGGGAATCCTTACCCTTCTCAGCACTTTGTCAGTTGCTCTTTATGTGGAAGAAGCTTTTTATCTTAAAACAAAAGTTCGCTGTCCAGTCAAAAGAAAATCCTTGCTGTGGAGCAGTGGGGCTCCCATGGTGAGAGGACACATATTGGGCAATATTGTGTAGAAATGCGCTACTGTAATTTGACTATTTTAACTGTAAACACATCCTATGCCAATTGCCTTTTATTGGAACTATTCTGACAACTACTAACGTTCTTAAAAATCACCAATAGAGTCCACAGGGGTCTTGAAATATGTACATTTTAACTGAAATGTCTTGCTTTTTTGATTGCGTATATGCTTAGGTTGGGATGTGTAGATGGAAGAAACAATTTGACATGGTCATGTTGCATATATTTCATTAGCACAATTGCTAGCGGATATATAGATCAAAAGATCAAGTTGCACTTGAACAATGCATTAAGTATGTACTTGAACACCATACCAGGAGATATAAGAGTATCAACAAATTTCTATACATAATTTCTCCCTTGTAAGTTGTGTATGACTGTTGCCCCTTTTTTAGAATTATGGCTACTACATGTAAGCACACATCTATCCATTATGAATAAACACCTATAAACCGTAATTAAATTAGCGGCAAAAATCATCACAGCATAACATTAAGCTAAAGTTCACACTAAGTCATTTGATTGATTTGTCTGGTAGTCACACCAAAACACAGGGTTATGTGTGCCACTGTAGGTGTAATTTCTCTGAAACACCATTGTGCAATAAGGTCCAATAATTATAATCATTCCTGCAGTAAACGATACAATAAAAACAACATTTTAAAGAAGTTGGTCAGTAAAGTTAGTGAAATCATATGACGTGTGCCCTCTCTTACCCTGTCAGGTTATTTCTGTCTTGACCTGTTTTGGCCTTTGGATCCCACGGGCCATTCTGTTTGTGGATATTGCCATTGCCACGTAAGTAGCAGCAAAGTACCGGGGAGAAAAATCAGCACTGCACTGGTTTTATGTATTCTTTTTTCAGAGTCCTGTTTAATGGTTATTTTAATAAAAGGTGTTCTTTTGTTTCTCACATTGTATTGTGACTACATTCATCAACAGAATTTGCTACTAATGATTACTCATTTTCATCATCACATAGATATTTTGCAACCTGTTTCTACTTCATATTGATGGTCATTATAGAAGGTTTTGGTGGAAAGGATGCACTGGTCAAGAAGATGGAGAACACTGATGTTCACATCAACACTGGGCCCTGCTGCTGCTGTTGCCCCTGCCTACCTCGCATCAAATTAACCAAGTAATAATCCACATAAGCTTCTTTTCATAGAAAATGTTTAAAACAACGAGATGGCCATTGTGCATGAATTAGACTTATAGCCAATTACATATATATATATATATATGTAATTGGCTATTTAATACCAACTCTATAAACCTAAACTGGCATGGTATAAAAGCTGAAATGTAACTTTCTAGTTTTGCTTCTTTGGAACCATTAGATTAGAACCCACCAAGTTGTTCTCATTAGTTGTCAGATTCTATATTTGTACCCTCTGTTGAATACACTACTTAAGCTACATTTGCTAATGTGTTGCTTGCCTTGCAGAAAGAAGTTGAATCTATTTATCCTAGGTGTTTTCCAGATGTCGTTTCTGAAACCAGTCTTCAATTTCATTGGCTTGGTTCTCTGGTCTGATGGGATCTTTAATCCAGATGATGTAAGATTCATTAGGCTTTGAAATTTAACTTGATTGAGCAATTTTCCTTTTTTTTTTATTAGAAAGCTCTAAGCAGTGATGTAATGTATGCTTATTGAATAGTGTGTAAATTTGTAAGCGTGTTTGGAATAAATTCCATATAATGTGTATATATTTTCAAATTCTGCAGCAAACAAAAATAAACATTAGCATGGGCTTCAAAAAATACTATGGTATTGTAATGGCGAGTATTGTAAATAATATTATTTGTGTTCCCCACATATCCGCTATGTTAATACCAAAAGCCAGGGACCTATAATATTGTATCCCAGCCAGCTGTCTTAATACTAATATATTAATGCATTAGATCAGGGTTGAGAAAATGTTGTTTGATACAGGCCTCTCATCACCCTTAGCTAAAGCTCATCAATGTTTGTTCAAATTATGAACCAATTATATGTTTTATATTTTATACAGCTCTCGGCTCGGAGCATTGCTCTCTGGATGAACACAATGCTTGGATTTTGTACAGTCATGGCCCTGTGGCCCATTGGTATTCTGTTCCGTGAAGCCAAAATCCACTTGGGTGAGCAGAACATAGGGAAGAAATTTGCAGTTTTCCAGGTAATTTACATCAATTTCGTTTTCTCACTTTATTGTGTTTAAAATTGTTATAACCTAAGACTATATATATATACACTAAATTTTATAGGTCCCTTTAGGGTGGTAGTATCAAAGCATTAGACCAAATCACAATGTGTTTCATGCTCCAGTGGGGGTCGTATATAGCAAACTCTTAGTTCTGTTTGTGACACCACTGCATAGTTGCTGCAAAATATGGATCACTATTGATTGCATTAGGCAGGAGAGAACAATCAGAAGTAAATCAAAGCTTGGTGCAATGCACCCTGGAAAATGTTCCAAAGGCCTTTTAATGATCGAGATGAACATTTTCTTAAGAAAATGATTGTATTAAAGTTGTCAAGGTCGATGTTGTGCTGTACACAATTTTGTCAGAAAAGCCAGGAATCAAGCTGAAAACACAAATCTTGTAAAGGGATTTGAAAATGATAAAAATATATTGTTTATAACCTTCTTTTTCTTGCTTGCTAATTGTATAATGTACCCATGTCCTTTCTCTGCTAGTTATAGCCATGTCTAAATACTTATTTCAGATCCTCCTCATCCTGACTACTGTACAGAACTCAATCTTTAATATGTTGGCCAACTCTGGACAGATTCCATGTGTCCCACCATATGCATTTAAAGCCAGATCTCAAAGTAAGTCACTGCAAAGTGTGTATTTAATATATATGAATGAATGGAACGTACATCACTAATCAAAAATGATCAAATCCAGGTACCACTTAAATGATGAATACACTGTTCTTAAAGGTTTTGTTCCATTACCATAAGGGGGTTATATACACCCAAAAGTCTATGTCTTAATCACCTTGTCTTAATGGCATGGAACATGTCCTTAGACCTGCCAACCTAGGCAACAATGTACCACTGTCTGGGTAAATTATGGAAGATCGTAATATATTTAACACTACTTATTGCTGGGCTGTTTTGATAACATGTAATGATTCCTTCAGTCTATGAAGCGGAAAGTAAGTTAATACTCAGGACAGACACAGATGTTTACAACATTGGTTGGCTAGGTGCATCTTAGGCATGATGGCCAGAAACAGCATTTTTAGTAAAAAAAAATGTTTAACTTTTTTTAATTGTTATGATATCACCTAACATTCCCTTGTCTTGCTTGGTTCTAGTGATGAACAACCATTTATTGATCTTAGAAACGTTCCTCCTTGCTGTTTTGGCCAGAATTGCCTACAGGAAGAGGGATGACGAAGCAGGATACATCCTTAAACCACTGGCCGTGTGATCCAGAAACAGGCTTACTGGTTTTAATAAACACTGCACATTGGACTGTACTGGAATACATTGTAGATTCCCCTGGGATATTGTGCATAGATTGTGGAGAGCGCAGCTGTGTGTCTCTATCCATACGTCATGCCGGATCTTTCCTATACATATCACACCCCAAGGCTGTTATTGTTATTAACATTTGTTTTGCTTACTTCCATTCTCAATTACAACTAAAATGTATTTTGCACTCTCTATTACAGAAGACAAAAATAAAAAAAAGACACATAGGAATGGTATTTGACCCAGAAAGTGCTGTTTTTAATATTTTCTTCCAGATATAACTTTTATAACTTATAATCTTTTGACTCAGTATACTTTATCCCAAATCCACAGAATAGCAGATTTTGTTCTCTCTCTCTATATATATACCGTATATACACGTTAACAAACATTAATCTGTGGATTGGGGAACATCTTTATTAGCTTCTGCTTCATTGTGTTTGAAGTGATTTTTCAATATCAACTGCATGTTTTGTGAACGCTCTGGGTGTAAAAAAGTTTTCTAACTATTCTTCAGATCTTAAATACTGAAATGGAACCTCCAGTGAAATCCTACCATTTGGCTCTCTTACCCATGACTTATGCAAATATGACCAGTCTGAATACATAGTTTCATCACATTTTTCATTTAAGACTTGTGCAGAAAGAGTTTATGTTAAGTGAAAGGAAAATTAAAAAAAAATAAAAAAAATGTAAAAAAAACACACGCACACACAAAACTATGAGCTGGTTTATGCCTCTTGATTTTACTTGCAGGTTGTTTTAATTGCTTAAATGCCAAAGAGAGAGTTGAAATCATTGAAACCCACAACCAGTGGTAGAACCAAAATCTAGATGGATCATTTTAGGGTGCAAACAGCTGAAAATAGAATACTAAATAGCTATTTTGTCATACTAGATAACACTGTCATATAAAGAAATTATTAAGACTTCCACTACACTAGATCCCCTACTTAAAGGTAGCTCTTTGGGTGTTGCAAAAGACAACAGTAGGGTCCTGGTGCAAGCATAACACACATTAAAAGAAGAGTTCTTAAATGTTATAAAGTTCTTATAACTTTTAGAATTTTGTATGGTTTACAGATAGTCCCCCATTATGACAAAATATGATTGTACTTCCCATAATTTTCTTAAGCATGTGAATAGGCAATACACAAAATCAACATTTTTAAAATGTTGCCAATGTCTCTGACATGATACTTTGGAATGAATACCACTTTAAGGACTTTAATCAGGGAGGAATAGAACTTTTTATTGTAGTGGCATAACTGCCATCACTGTAAGGAGATGAGAAGACACTTAAATATCCCACGATGAGGTCACATTTACATTCACGTAAAATTTGTGTGTAAAGAAGAAATGGTTTGATTTAAAGTTGATGGCAGTGTGTTGGCAACAAATAACATCACTTCATTAAATAACTTATAAAGGACATTATGGAATTAATTTTGTAATTATGCAAATGCACATGTGTAACATTAAGAGGTGATGGGTTTCAAGTACTAGAACCTTAAAAAACATTGTTGGAAGCTTGTTGGGAGTGGAGCGCTGATTAGAAGGCAGTTATAAGTAATCTGCCTGTCCTTATTTCTGGCATGGACTCGGAATTCTGGTGGAATCCATTAGATGCCTGGGATGCTCTCTGTTTTTGTCTGGAAAACCATTGTAAATTGGGTAACCCCTTTGTGTATAATTTGGCAAATGAAAAAATCCTACTTGTGTAATTTAAAATGTTAAGACTTTTTACTTCCACTTTTCTTAATACCGGTAATTCGTTAACCCTGCTGTAGACAAATATTAGGCCTCTAATTACTGGATCAATGGAAATATCAAATCGATGGAGGCGTTGGCAATGATAGGAACGCTGGTAAGTAACCGTATAGGCAGCAATGAAGGTATTGTTGACTTCTTGGCAGAGCATAACAAATATTTAAGACCAAGTGCTATATAACCTTAGAAAAGAAAATGGAAGGTCAGGTTGGGTCAATTAATCATCAAAAAACTATTTTAGAAGTTTTCTTATGGAAAAAATATAGACCTTAAAAGTCGGGTAGCTGTTTTGGCTTTTTAGACGTGGTGCTTCATATGGGTAGACATTTTCTGCAGTAGCCTTGCACAATGAGGATCACTTTGCTTGGTAAGTTTGTAGAAAAACTGTAATCAAGTGAATCTTAAATAGTTGGTAAAAATCTAACTTGATCACACAACTCAATTGAGCCAAGTGAGTAAAGTGTTTTTTATATCCAAATCATTTTATCCACAGCTTCAAACAGAAAAATATGGACTTGCAACAACTGCAAGCATCGCGGTAGTATGTGCCATTCATCCCTTAGTGATTTGTACTATAAAGAACATCAAGTCATGGTTTGTTGTCTTGGGAATATTTCCATGTCTACAAACAAATCATCAATTATGGACCTTCTACTGTTGTTGGACTATATATGCCATTCATCAGACAAAATCTTTCACTTTTTGAAATTCTATTTTAAATTGAGTTGATAAAATTGCAGATGATGTCTGGAAACAAAATGTAAGCAGGATCCACGTAATGTATACTTTAGTTAGAAGAAAAAAATGCAGAACCTGCTACATATAAGTATGACCAGATTCATAATTTCAGTACCACAGAAGTCTGCACAACAGAGGGAACGCACACATCACATAAATAACTTATGACAACAGGCACTTTTAATGAGTAATGGCTAGACTCCAAAGGGGTTAATTAAATAGTTAAATTCTTCCGCTGGTCACTACCCCCATAATCTCTGTTCAGTGGTGGACTTAAATCAATGCCGCCAGCCTAGACAAGGTCAAAAAAACCTCTCTGGATAACCTCCAGTTCTAGAACTCTCCCTTCTTGAAGAGAATGCTCTACTGCCCTTCGAAGAGGGGACTCACAGCTGAAGAAATGTGCAAGGAAGTGGCTTAATAGCAGAGGGCAACCGTTACAAACAAGAGGCAAGGTTGGCCTTGTCTGATAAAACTTCTCCATTAAACAAAATTAAATCTGACAGAATTTTTGTTTTGAGCACAAAGTTTGTTAAAAAGAGAGCAATGTCTTTTAAAAGATGCAGAAAATATATACTGAGGACATTTGTAGTAAGTACACTCCTGCTCAAGATTTTTGATTCCTGGAGTTTAGACTGAATGCAGTTTTCATAACCATGTAGCTGTTTTCTTAGATCTCATGAACATGGAATCAGCATCTAAAAACGGAGAGAAAATGGTTAAGAAGGTCTCCTAGTCTTCTTCATCTTCACTGATGTCGTAGGCACCGGTTATGGCACGTGAACGTCTCCCTGGAGAAGCAGGTGGAGAAATCTTAGCGGAGAAGGGCCAACGGAAGGATGGGGAGGGTGAACGTTCACGCGTAGGACTACTGCTTGGACTTTGCTTTGGGCTAATGGCCTGGAGCATTCTGCCCTTGCCTTCTTTCAACATGTGTTTCTGCAAAAGAACAGTGAATTAAATAACATGAACTAAAACAGTGCATAAACAATATATTGTGTATTTATAAACACCTAATTCATGCACTTTTTTATAATATCAACACATTGCAGATCATATCATTCCTTGGAACTCCTTATGCCTGCAGTGTGTTAATATACACAAACACACACGCAGTAGCGTAAGATTTCCAAGGAAAGATATATAGACTCAAAGCCTTAAATCAATCCTTGGTCTCATCTTCGATTCAGGATGGCCATATGTATATGTATGTCAGCCTCTTTCACTTCTACTTGGAGGCTATTCCAATTTATAATATATCTAATAAACCAGCCAGTAAATATATTCTCTAATCAGACTAGTATCAATTCTAAAAATATTAGACGACATGTTTAAAAATACAAATTAGCTGACAAGAAAAAGAAGATTTGGTGCATAGTGGTTGAAGGTACCATGAGATAGCAGACCAAAGATAGCAAGTAGCAATTAATCAAAAATGTATTAAAGTCAAAGTTATACATCACAACATATGGGCTGTTTTTGTGCTCTGTTGTAAAGTTTAAAATAAAACGTAAGTATTTAGTATCACGAGCACCAAAAGAACTTACAAAAATGCAACGATTTATTAGATAAAATATGTTTTTTGCCACAGAATGTGTCAGGATCTGAGCATCTGCTAACTATAACATTCTTATTTCCAGGGCATGGTTTGCCATCAATGTCAATAACGCTCCAAACCCCCAGCACACATCCCGGACACACCACTAAACCCATATCCCTAGGTGGCTTCTAGATGTATCAAACCATGTATTAAGCACTCTGTCTAGGAATACAATTGTAATTTTTTTATTATTGTAAACTTTATTTTACCGTATGATCAGGGTACTCTGCATTAATTGCATGAACTGTCCTTAGGTATAATGCATGCCTGGCTCTGGATGCTACTTCTCTGCTATGTCACAATAGGTTGTGAGGTTTACATATACTATTTGCTTAGAAAAAGAACAACCATCTATTAAAAAAAATAAAGTATGAGTGGTCTTACCAAAGCTCCCTCCGGGCCAAACATCTCCAGGAAGTTCCCGATGAACTCTCGTGACTTCTCCTCCCACTTCTGGATAAGGTCTATACTTTTCTCCTCCACTTTTTGCACAAACTCCTTTGATTTCTCCTCTACGTCCTTTACCTTCTTCTTTACCTTGTCCACTCGCTCCTGCAGGTTGAAACGCTTTTCCTAGAATCGACACAAAGCTTAGTGTTTTCACGTGTAGTCCTAAAATACCCCATTTCTTTCAGAAATATGAGCGTCACTCAAAGTTACAGTGTAAAGTCACATTTGACCAGATAGGATAAATCTAATTCTGTAACAAAACTATTACATTTTGGGAACTTGGTACTACAGTTAGTTGTAATAATCAGTATTCTTACATTGATGAAGCTGACATTGAGCTCCTTGGCGGTGTACCCTCGCTGCAGATTACGGCGGACATAAACATCATAATCTCGTACAATTCGGGTTATAATGTCCGATGTAGAAATGCCTTCAGTGCGTTGGGTGGGTGCAAACATTCCTGCAGCAACAAAGGTCCTATTATATTTATATTCATCTGTTATATACCTACAGTTTTTGTTTACAAAAACATACAAACAAATAGCTCTGCTCACATAAAAGATCAACAATTATAACAATTACCAAGGTCAAATATGCCATGCAAAGGATTTACTGACCTAAATGAGTTTAGAGCGCCTATGAACTGATATAAGCTCACCATTAGGCCAGATGTCCCCAGTAGCAAAATTCTACTGATCCAAACTCTGTACCATGGCAGAGGTTTTGAGCGGCTTATTAAAGTAAATTTTAGATTGATGGAATACCAATAGATTTACGTGTCTTACATGCTATTCACATGACACCATATCGCTATGCAGAGGTCTCCAGGGGTCAGACTCACCTGCCTCTTTTATGTGCTTGTAGACATCATCACTGCCAGCAGATGAATAAGGAATATCATCATGCGCAACAAAGTCAATCTGTGTAAGGAAAGAACAATGCATTAAGAACAATAAGTGGCATGATGATTATTTATAGATTGTGGGATTCAGTATATATGTGAGACAAATCGAAAAGGCACATCACCTTACTGCTTGGGGACTAACACTTTTCAAGTTACATACTTCGATTAGTGACTAAGTCATACGTGCGTATGCATTGCAAAGCCTATATAGAGATGTACTAGAAAGGCATATGTGATATTTATATAAGCTTGCATGGTGAGTAGCAAGCTTGGTAGAAATACAGGTCAGACCAAGCAGCAAAAGCTATTGTAAGAAAGGAAGATTAACCTTGTGGTTAATCTATAGATATAGATTAACCACAGTACGTTTTGCAAGGAACACTCGTACTGATATTCAAAGAAAGATATTCCTAAAACTGGTTCTGGCTCGTGGACCATCCCTGCTCCAAATACTAACTCAGGGAGGCAGCCTTGATGTGTGTGAGGTGTGGATCCGCTCTCACCCTGTGCTCGTCTAAGAATTTTGGGGAGAGTGTCCACGGTGCGTTCCTCACAACCTCATCCACATAACGGCAGTGCTGGACCGCATCATATCGCTCTGCCTCGTTCATCACCGTGAATCCCTTCAGGTTGTGCGTTAGTTCATCGCTGCAAACTGAAGACAGGATAAAATAGTTAGAGGTCAGACTTTCCCTGACAAGCTCCTTTCAGCACAAATTATACAAAAAAAAAAAATCAACAGCCACAGGCCAATTATTGTTTACTGCTATCCAATCTCAAGCTCAGGACCCGGTGTCCCGATAAAACAATTTTGCAAGCACCCTTGACGGCAAATGTAACTACCAAATGCTATTACTTGTTTTTTCAGCGTTAAACAGGACCCGTTGCCCTTATACACTAGGGGTACACATACAATTAGAGAGCACATTTGAAGAAAACCAGACTTATTAATGCACATACTCTGTGCATGAAATGAAGTAAGCATCAAATGGTAAACCAGCTATCATGGACTGCCAATGGCACAAAATATGATTATTATTGAAGAGGGACTGTATGCAACGCAAATGTAAGCATGGTTAGATTTATTAAACTACCTATAAGCTTGATGTGTTTCAGCCGTCCTTGAAGGCTACAAACAAGCCACAATATATGACTATCCCGTATTCAGCACATGCATCTAATTTAAAAAAAAATGTTATCAGGAAAGGGTAGGCAGATAACCCGTCTGTGGCCCTTTGGGAGTTGAGCCCCCCATGCCTGCTTCTAAGGCTGCCAGACATAGAAACTGTATGTTTTCAATACATACATTTTGTTTATCTGTTAACATTTGATAGGTTTATTAAGCATGCCAATCCTCTAAAATGTATGACTTTGGACAGTAAATGTTCTTTAATTACACGCAAAAGTTCAGAAAACTCCTTGTCTGACACTGGTCATAAACATCTGATTTTAAGATTCCTCACACAACTGTACTTTTTAAAATTTTGCCAAGAAAAGGAAACAGAAAATAATTTTCTATAACAGAGTTAAAAGGCAGCTTCTGAAAAAAGGGGTTATGTTTAATTTTGTGCTTTGGATGGTACCCATGTACCATGGTCAAGGAATCAAGGATTCCAACCCCCCCACATCCGGTCATCATCTGGATGAGAGCTTTACTGGAAATACAAGCAAACAGTGCCCTGGAACATTTATGAGTAGGGCTTTTGTGCGTGGTATATAAGCTTGGCACAGAGAACACAACGTTTGCAGTGTTCTTGTGCATGATTACAAATTCTGGGAAACTTGAATATTACCATCTGCCTCTAGGATGGAATATGCATTATGCTTACTACTTATCCTACCTCCTACAATCAGGTATGTGTTAGGAAAAAGGTTCTTTGCTTGCATTAAAGCCCGGGCATGTCCGGAGTGGAACAGGTCGAAGATCCCATCAGCGTAAACTCTCACTGGCCTGTCAGCTGCGGAAGAAACAAAGACAACCAAAATAAATATAGTGTGTGTGGTCATCAAACTCTAGAATGTGTGAAATATCTAGATTAACTACTGTGGTGACATAATATCTCATTTTGAATAATACATTTTGGTGTGATCTGAAAGGATTTAGGATCAGAGATAAAATATAGGGCATCTCTTTCAATTCATATTGTGGGTGCGATGCTACAATAATTAAAAGTGCCGGAATTTCGCGTATGTGATAGAATATTGGTTTTGCCTATTTTATCTCATTAACATCCCTAACATAAGTCTGCTATAGTAAAAGTCTCAAAAGGTCTGAATCATCCTTTTGCAAGTTTCATATATATGTTTACCTAATCAGGCAGAAGGTCACAATAACGTTCAGGATTTTGCATCCTCTAATAATGATGTCGCAGGAGTCACAAGATGCCAAGAAGACAAATATGCAAACTATAACAACAGTAATAATAATATTATCTCAAAGCTACATATACTGTAAAATAATGGGCATAATTTGCATATCTATGTATACTACGTGGGAACAAAAATGTACCCTAATTTTTTGGGGGCAAAATGCACATATATATATAATACTTACCCATTACTCCAGCATCACATATTGTTCTCATACAAACACACACACATGCCTACTTCTACATTTAGGGCCCCGCTTATCTAACCGTGTAGGTTCAAGAGGAGGCTCTTCTCTTGTGGTCCAGCAGCTGGTGACAGGTCTGGTTTACTACACCCTTGCAGTCCTCACAGGCAACGTGTGAAGATTGTGAGGGATCAGGACACCGGGCACACACAGCGTAGCAGTCATGTTTGAAAAGGTACGTTTTTCAAGGTTTTACAGTATGTTTACATGACCATTCTATGCTTCCGACTTACGTGGTGTTCCCCTTTTTGCTTCTTCCATGGTTACTCTATGATACAGCTTACTGAGGTCAATCTCCAACTCATCAGAAAAAGGTGCAGGCTGAGAAACACCCTGTAAAAAACGGAAATGAACATGGTTTACTGGTGGTTCCTTATCGCAAAACACTTTATTTACCATATCATTAACAAGTAATCCCGAAACAGTAAACATTACTTAAAGGGACACTCCATCCATCATAAGTTTTTGATGGCCCTCTTGCAAATGCATGAGAGATTCTTCAGGATTTTAACGAAGGGGCTTTCCTTTTGTTAATTATATAGACACCATTAAATTAATATAATATTGATGTACATAAATATATGTAACTAGACATAGACAAGTATAACAGTCAGGCTCTCAAGTTTTGTGATTATATATACTATATTTAGTTTAATATATTGAGGATTATATACAGTCTGATCTAATGTAGTCTTTCTATATCGCTAAGTTTGACATATTTTCCTCTTCAATATCAGAGGACTACGGCTAAGAGAAATCAAGGATAATTAGCCCAGCAGTAGTTAGAAAAAAAGCGTGTTTTGTCTGTTCCAAAGTATAAAGGACATAGTTGCCAAAGGGTTAAAAAGTTACATTATATTTTATTTATTCATAAGTTAATATACAAAACTGACACTAACATTACCACATGTGGGCCACGCTGGTACAGAATAAAGCCCTGCTCTTGCAAGCTTGCAATCTACTCGTCCTTTACTACAGTCAACTTTAGAAAAATGAATCAGCGAGTTCTATTGGAACATACGGATTTGTATCAAGTAAAAAAAAAATATGTTCCTTAAATTAGGATTTCTCTAAATCCTCACAAAGTATAGTAAAGTGCTGCCACCACGTGGCTAATGCTTAGTATGTAATTAAATAAAAAATACTGGATTTACAGAGAATGCTTAGATAAAATGCTGCTGGCATGAATGAATACAAATGGGGGAGCCATTTAACACGGCCTGAAAAAAATGAAAAAGTAATGGTTTCTACAACTAGTGCTATTAACCTGCGTTTGCCGGGGCATTTTTGTAGGCACGGAATCCTGATCTGCTGTCCCGTTGGGTCCTGCGGCATCTTTTCTTCTCTTCCGAGAGTGCGGTTTGGGAGTGGTATGAGCCTCCATTAGTGCAATATTGTGGGAGAGTCTTGGGGAAGACTGGAAACACAAACACATTATCAGAAAGGAATCTGCAAGACCTGATGATAACTCGTTAAACAGGAACGTTCACATATTATTTTGGAACCCTTTTATTGAGAATCTTGTGGTATAAACATACATAAGAACACATACTTGAATTAACATCAAAATTAACTATTTGTCTCGATACAATGTTTATTAATAAACACCGAACGATAGAATGAATGTATGTTTACTTAGTAGCAGTGTGCTAACCATATATTAGCAGCCATGACAACTTGCACCAACAAGCTACAAATAACTAGTTGGCTCAATATTATATATAAAAAAAACAGACACCCCAGTACAGCGTCTTAAGCACTCCACGTGAATGATTTTGTATAGTCATAATCTTGTTATCATGGCACCCGTCAGTGGATAAGATTTTGATATTAGTCAGCAAGTGAACATTTCATCCTCAAAGTTGATGTGGTGGAAGCTGGGAAAATGGGCGATGTAAGGATCTGAGCGACTTTGACAAGTGACAAATTGTGATGGCTAGACGACCGGGTCAGAGCATCTGCAAAACTGCAGCTCTTGTGGGGGGGTTCCCGGTCAGCAGTGGTCCAAGGAAGGAAAAGCAGTGAACCAGCGATAGGGTCATGGGCAGCCATGGCTCATTGATGGGCATGGTGGGTGAAGGATGGCCATTGTGGTTAAATTCCAAATTGCCGAAGTTAATGCTGGTTCTGATAGAAAGGTGTCAGAACACACAGTGCATCCCAGTTTGTTGCGTATGGGGCTGCATAGTCACAGACAGGTCAAATGCTTGATCAAGTTTTTTTAAAGACATTATCTGTGTATCTGTACATGTCAACATACTTAGAAATCCGTGAATGTTACTGAAACAAGTTGTTCAGTGCTCTCTTCAGTAATTTAAGAGCAACTACATCCAGGACATTAAAAGAGAAAACCTCCAGATCTCCATATAGCAAGAAAAATGGTATAGCAGCTTAAAATTAAGTAAAAAAATACAGGATTAACCAAAGCACATCAATGTAACAGTGTACGAAATAGAAGTGAAAATATTTTTCAAATTTTTCAATTCATCCAATAAAAAAAAAACCTCCCCCACAGCGCTGTGGGGAATTCACCTCTCTGCCAGCCGGGGAAGGTATGCGCGATGCGCATCACCCTCTGCTGCTGCCGGCACTTTCGCCGGTGCTCGGTGATAGACACCCCGTGCAAGTGCCAGCAGCGGAGGTTACCAGACAGGAGGATCCATGTCCCCTGCAGCGCTGCGGGGGATCTGGATCTTTGTCTCATAGGTCAGACCTCATTTGAGATCTGATTAGAAGATGACCTCGATTTTAAGACGAGGGTTTTTTTTTTTTTTTTTTTTTTTTAGAGCATTTGCTCTGAAAAACCTTGTCTTATAAATCAAGCAAATACAGTAATTACAGTAGGCAGGAAAGGGCGCAAAGCCCATCTGTTATACGAGCTGATTTCACACACTCTGACCTCGAACAGATGACAACACAGGGTAGGGCAGACGGCAGACGTGACTCAGAGTTCACCTTTAAAAATAACGCCACCTAAATGTCAAGTGAACTAAAACTCAGTTTAAATGTATCGGCGTGTATTGAAATGTTTTGAAGTGACCCCAAACCTGCAAATACAATATTAAACCTTGTGCATACTAAGCAGACATTTCAAAAAAGTACCCAGTATCACTGCATCAATACATAAAAATGGAACCCCAATAAAATCATGTCAATAAGGTCATGGGGGCAGTAATATTAACGGTACTAAGGGTCACCAACAGCACCCAGAAACAGATAATGCACCAGTACAAAGGTAACCTCTCCAAAAAATATATACGGTGTGTGTATATATATATATATATAATATATATTATTATTATAATATATATACTATATATATATATATATATATATATATGGTAAAGCATAGTTTTATTTTACTGTCCCTAACCAACCGACATGGTCTTTGGCATTATCACTTTTAGTTCATCAAAGGAGTTTCCTTCACTTCCTCCGCGTCAGGACATTTGTTCCAATCAGGACAGACTCCTTTGTTCCAATAAGCCCTAGCTAGTTTAGATTGGTGCTGCTAGGGAAGAAAACATTGATGGCATTTGAATGCATGCCCCTAATGCCTAGTCATCCACCACCGAGAACTAGAACTGGTGCCGGTGCCAGCTACTATATGAAACAAGCTATGCTTCTCAGTAGAAGATTGCTCATTTAGCAGACAGTCAGGGATCAGAGAAGCAAACTCAGCTTGATTTTCCGATCTGAGACAACATCTTGGCATTACCGGCCCTTTAATATAAATATTAGTAATTATTTTTGTGTTGAGGAAGAGACCTATCATAACAAGGTCCACTTCGGGAAGAAACATGATAAGACTGGATCGGAAAGCTCTTATCTGCTGCCAAGTTCTTAAGTTCCATGTAAACACAACATAAGCAAAATATTATTTACCAAGTGTTACAACATTGCTACTTTCCGCTGGATTTCATGATACTGAGCCAACATAGAAAGTTCACAGTATACTTAACCTTGTTCCACTTTAATATACATTGAACCACAAGTGCATCTCGGCTTTGTAAAGAAACTATTTCCTAAGCACTGTATCAATGAGTAATTTTCCATTAGATCTGAAGCCAGCAGCTAAATGTCATAGTGCAGGACGACAGCTCACACTTTGGACAAGATGTACAACTATGTGCATTAGACACCCCAGCAGTTTTATTTACAACCGAAACCTTGTGGGAAAATTGCTCTGATAATAATTGAGAACATTTAGAATTTTACTTGTATACGCTGGTGCTATTGCCATGTCCCAAAATATATTAAATACAATTCAAAACTGATTCCCTTCTCATTTGTAAATGAAAGCGTTGCAGTTGTTTACACACAGGATTAAAAATGAAAAGTGTTTTTCTTATGTTTAGGAACAATCCAGCCATCATATGCACATTTGCCATACACCTATATCTATCTTTGCCCGCCTATATTTTAAAATAGTTCCTTACTTTTATAATCAAAGTATTAATAACAACAACAACAACTAAAAGAACACACTATAGGATGTTGTAACAAATGGTTATTTATGTTGAAAATCCTGAAGGTGATAGAGGCCCAGGCTTTACATAAAGAAGAACTAAGTCAATCAGAAAAGGTTCTCAGAAGAACACGGCTCAAGAACTAGTAAATGGTACTTTCCTTCTTCTACTTGGATTTTTAAAGTTGCTTGCACTTTTTCATGTTAAATGTGGGCCATTTTCCCCGTCTGAGTTTTTCTATCCCACATACTGTCGCTCAGCACTTTATAGGTGCTGGTCAGCAACACGTGAAATGTGTGGATCCTGGGGACAACATGGCGGATATGGTCACCTTACATTCTCCCCATGCTGAATGCAGGAACCTAGTTTGTCAAGTCATGCTCTGCCCCATCAATACTGAATACGATGAGAAACCATCGCCATATCTCAATATGGTTCAACTGCAGGCAGGCACTCATTACATCAGGCATGTAAAATAGCATAATGGGATGCCTCCATTGGACTTAAAGGGCAACTGCCATTTGCAAAATAGTTTCCTGTCCTTAAGTCATCTCCACTTCTCTTCTCTACCCTTACAATTATGTTACAATAACAGAAGGAAGAAAAATCAAAAGAGAATATTACATAAGTTAATGGTGGGGATCCCCATGCAAAGCCTATTATTATTGTTATTTATTGTTTTATATAGCACCATCAAATTCCGTAGCGCTGTACAATGGGTAGACAGGACATAACAAGTAGCATGTAATATAAAGAATTGACTAACAGAGACAACAGGTGAGGAGGGCCCTGCTCAGAAGAGCTTTACAATCTAGACAGATGATATTTCTTATTTTAATGTATAAATACAATTAAAGACATGACACAGATCCACTTTGAACAGCGAATCATCCACTTTAAAACTGGTTGTTTGATTAAAAGCATTTTAATAATTGTCTTGAGGAGTTTAACATTTTTAATTTAAACAGGAAAAGAAAACGTATGAAAGGGTTTACAATGGTTAATCGGGCGGAAATTTTGCACAATTAGGAGGAAAGAAGACAGGCAGATATGTTGGGACAGTGCCTTTGTGAAAATACGGCATTCACCATGTAACATAACAAGACTATAGAGTACTGAGGATTACCATAGTTGTCCAGCAAATGGGTCAAAAAGAAAAGAAGCTAAGTGCATTAACCAAGGAATACAGTGATTAAGTCTAAAGATCTGCTTCTCCTGTCTTACCAGCTCATAGCTTAGGACACAATCTATATTTAACCAGGTCTAATAATTAAGGTTACCAAGTTTCATTGAACTGCAGAAAGCAGACACTCAGCTACAAACAGATCGCTTGCCCTTTAGCGTTGAAGAAATGTTTAAACTGCAATAAAACAATCTACCCTAATCTGAACGTAGACAAAATGAAATTAAAGGGAGTAGATTTGGCAATGCGCCTGAATCCGATCCATGCCATTACCAAACGATACAGGGTTACTCTCCTCCAAATACTGAGTCATGGGCACAGTTTCTCAACATAGAAGAAATGCAATCTGTCATAGGGCAAAACATCCCAACCCATAACAGCAGCGTCCACCGATATTAATCTACTTACGAAAATTGTTTTCATCATACACATATAAAAAGTATGTAACATATATAGAGTGTAAGCTCTTTGAGCAAGGCCCTACTCATGTTGTTTCTGTAAATCAGATAGTTATGTTATATACTACTTCTGTCCTGTCTACTCATTGTACAGCGCTACGGAATATAATGGCACAATATAAAGCAATAATATATATATATATATATTTATATAGCGCCAACAATTTTATGTAGCACATCTTAAAATACATACATTCTAGAACTGACAGATTAGGACAAAGCGACCCGTTAGATATAGAATAGCCCCTTGTGCAAGCTTACAATATGAAAGTGGGTTAATATGCGAGGCACAGACCTGTACTGTTCTCCTAGTAAAGAATGCTGCGAAATCCATTCTCCCGGCAGGCTGACTCCGGCTTATATGAGACTTGTATGTGATTTAAAATGAGTGCACTTTGATCAGTCAGCTCTACACTTACGGTGTCTGCCGCAGGTCCAAAGACCAGGACAGTAGAGAATACAGCAGTATGATCAATGATACAGATACATCAGCCCCGATCTGCCTGATGCTACAGCAGGAACAGTTTCCTTACAGAATAACACACTTGGGATTTATAGTTAATGTATTTCTAGTCATACTATGATACGTTTGCAGGTTAGGGGTGAGGAGCTGTAGATAGGACAGTGCTGATCTAGCTCTGCTTACAGCATAAAAACTTAGTATCAACGCCCTTTATCTCAGGTACGCGAGTAATCTTCGCCTGACAATCCAAAGGGCGATTGTGCTTTGTTCGAATGTCACCATAGTGGCTAAAGGTACGCACACACATCACCGATACGATTGCAAGCTCACTAGTCATTGATCCCTGGCACTCAATTCTCTTACATTGCACACTTTTATGATCGCATTAAAACAAGACGATCTAGAAAGATAATAAGACAAATGATAAGACATACGATGCGCAGATGGCTTGCGGGTGTTTCCACTCCGATCTCGGACACTCACCTCCCGGTGTCTTCGTGTCCAGTTTCGGGGCGGGGCTGCTTAGTGTTACGGCGTGTGACAGCTCCTTCCGGAAGTACAGCTCATGACCGGCGAAGGAGTCTGTGCAGTTTCTTAACAGCCCGCGGGAAACCACAAGAGAAAACGCGAGAGTTCCGCCTGTAGTTCGTTCGCACGGGGTCATCATAGCACCGCAGCTGTTATTGGGCTTTATTGTATGTGTTTTAGAAACTTGTTATACATAATGTATTTTCATCGTAAAAAAACCCCAAAGTAATGAACAATAAACTTAACTTGGAAAGCCAAGCGGGGATACAATTATTTGAAATAAATAAGCATTTACGTCTTCTTTTTTTTTAAAACCATTAGTAGTAACGAAATAGCATGTATAAAGACATGATAATAAATAAATGGGGTGCTTAATGGACAGTGTGTATTAAGGGCTAATAACTGGATAGTTGGGATGTTGCAAGGTGCACTGCGTATTTGCCTTGTACAGATTGGAGTGAAGCGATTGAGTTGGCATATGACAAAGGGCGTGAGTTCACAGGTTACCTTGGGGAGAGGTGGTATTTATGGAACACTTGAACATTTCCAGGATACAATGGAGTTGGTTGTAGAACATTCCATTGGGTGGGTGCGGAAGGAGGTAAGAAGGCTAGATGAACATCTGTTATACTTAGCAAGAGCATATATGGTTGTCACCCACATTAAGATTTCATACCTCCCGATATTTCAAAATGTGAAAGAGGAAAACTTTTTTTTTTTAAATCTCGCGGAACTCAGCGATACAAGCAATCGCACTTTACAATGTCGCGCTTGCATCGCCACTTAAACATGATTCTCAGCCAGCCAGGGGTCCACCGTAAAGCTGACTGAGTATCATTGGAAGAGTAGTCCACAGCAGCAGAGATTTTTTTAAGGGTCCTCCCGGGACCCTCACACACTCCCTTTACACACACCTGCCCATAAACACACATATACACATACACTGCCTTTACACACACATATACACATACACTGCCCTTACACATACGTATACATTGCCCTTACACACACACATATACATGTACACTGCCCTTACACACACACACACATACATATACACTGTGTGTCTTTTCACCATAAACATTCCTCAACTATAAGAGCAGTACAAAATGTACACAATCGTAGAAGCTCTAATTTGGAGCGTTATGGTAAACGATGTGCTTCGTCAATTGCAGATAAACAAGCAACAATATAAGGTGGTTTATTTAAAAATCACGCAACAGATGCAAAACTAAAATATAAACAATGAAAACATCACACAAAGTAACACAATACAATAGAGAACATGTGTAATAGATAAATATTTATTTAATTACTTGTTACTGTTTAAAAATGTTTATGTACATAAATATTTTGTATGTTTCCTATTTATAAACATTGAGATTGTAATACAAAGATAGCACTTTCCCCTTTAAATTAATAGTAGAAACAGCCGAATGCAGCCACAACACAGAACAAATAGTCCTATAAAATAAAAAAAATACAGTTAGTAAAAAACTACAACTCATCCCTATATCCCAATATTCCTGAACACATACCTTGATTAAAAACAAAAGGCACAGTAGTATGTTATGGTTTTCATAAATATGTGTGTGATAATGCTTAAAAGTGAATTGTAATAGGAGCATTTAATCCTCTAGTATAATCTCCAAAATATTTTTCCCTACACACACCACTGTGGCTATACAATGGTGGTTTTAATATCTAGCCTGCTGATGTACTGCTAGTATGGGTTTGAGAACACATTGTCTTGTTTGGAACCATCAAATACATTAGCTGCATAAAATACTTTATTCTTACATTTGTGAAAACATATTCTGCAAAGCTGTCAGTGTCCGCATCCCAGAAACACCGGGCAGCCATTCTGAGGGGGAAAAAAATATTACTTATACCTTTTACATTATTGGCAGGACACGAAAAAAATTAAATAAAAGCAACAACTTTTAACATTTTAACATTTAACACTTCCATAAAAGAATGCTGTCCATCCACTAGAAAACATGTGCAGTTCGGTAAAAGTAGCATCTAATCAATGTGAGGCCCGAACATGTTTCATATTACAAATAGCAAGGTTTAAGCCTCCGCAGATATAACGTTTTCTCTCATGCTGTACAATCAGATCCCATTGTACTTGAATATTAAGCAGATAACGTAAAAAAATTAAGCAAAATCCTTACTTTACAGTAAAACATTTGCGAAATGATTTCCGATTGTAAATTTACTGTATACTTGCAACACTGGGCTTTATTCACAAAAGGTAGAGTTGTCACAGAGCCGGCCTTAGGTGTTCTGGCGCCCTGTGCGGACTACTCCTCTGGCGCCCCCCCATCCCAAAAAAGGAATAAAAACTTGTAACAAAACTCCCCTTTCTCACTATCGATCCCCCTGTATCACTATCTACCACCTCTGCCCCTTCCCCTTACTTACCTTGTTGAGTCCTGCAGTGGGAGCGGGAGGCGTCCGTCTTCCCGTGGTGCGCGCTTCACAGCTGAGCGCCGGAACAGCAATCACATTCCTATCATGCCCAGGCATATCCAGATTCCAGGACT
>VKOC01018824.1:0-72192 GCA_009364415.1 Spea multiplicata | reverse complement strand
TTAGGTCTGGCATTCATGCGCAAGTGAGTTGATTGTTTCACTTAATGTGGGGACTGTAAAGTTCTTATGCTCAATTAAAAAAAAACTCACTGGGATTGGTACTCTGTAATCATTATGAAATGCTCAATACAACCGCAGGCTACCAGGATTATTATATACGACTGTTTGTTTTTTTTGACAATTTCACATCAGTCCTTCAAACTGTTGACTGATATCTCTTAGGAGAAAACACTGTCATGCTGACATTTATCAGATGACAACACAGCAAAGATAAAGAGTATAACAGATGTGGCAGTACTAATCATCAGCATAGAAAATAGAAATTAGAAGCAGATGCGTTTATAATTGGATAATGCAGCAGACATACGTTTGTTTAACTATGATTCCTCTTTTCCATATTTTAATCAAACATAATTTTTTTCATGACAAGTAGATTCTTCTTTGAAATCATAGAATAAGTGATTATAATTCTAAGTGCTAATATGTAAAAACTACTACTACTACTACTACAGGGTAGGTGCCACTCCTGAACAATAACCCTATGTATCAGACCTGGACTAGACATCTGGCACGCTGGACAAATGATGGGTGGGCTGCTGGCAGACATCACCACATACTCACTGAATCTGCCGCTATGTGAGCAGAGAAAAGTAGTGTGCAGCTGTGCATATCCAGCTGTTGGCCGCACTGACGTCATCAGAAATCCGCCACTTAAAGTGCCAGGACTGCCTGCCCATCCCCAGCCAAGCCATGCTATGTATGTTCCCTTATTAAGGTAATAACTAGACTTGGGCGCCGCGTTCCTCTTCGCGGGGAAAATATCTTCATATTCCACAAACATTTCGCCTGTTGCTGTGTTTAGTCTGGGCGAATATTCGTGTACATTCTTTGTATTCGCTTTTTTTCTTCTTTTTTGCTGCAGCAGCTCTGGCGCCAGGATTTTAAAGGTTCGTATGAGCAACTCTATTGGTCGCCGGCAGGGGCCTCCTCTGCATCAACAAATAAAGGGCAGCTGCTCTTCATTAGTTGAGGTCATACGAGCCCCCTGCCGGCTACCAATAGAGTTGCTCGTATGGAAATCCTAGCACTGACAATCCGCCTGGGGAGACCACTGGCCTCCCTGCTCTAGGAGTTAAAGGTCCGTATGAGCAACCAATAGAGTTGCTTGTACGGACCTTTAACTCCTGACAGCGAAACTTGGCCTGGGGAGGTTCCAGGAGTTTAAGGTCCGTGCGAGCGACTCTACTGTCGCCGGCAGGGAGCACCTCTGGCAGAGGAGCTCCCTGCCGGCGACCAATAGAGTCGCTTGTACGGACCATTAACTACTGATGGCGAAACTTGGCCTGGGGAGGTTCAAGGAGTTAAAGGTCTGTGCGAGCGACTCTATTGGTCGTCAGCAGGGAGCTCCTCTGGCAGGAGTTAAAAGGTCCGTACGAGTGCCTCTATTGGTCGCCTGCAGAGGCCCCCATTGGCATCAACCAATAAAGAGTAGCTGCCCTTCATTGGTTGATGCCAGGAGAGCTCACTGCCGGGGACCAATAGAGTCGCTCGCACCAACATTTAACTCCTGACACTGAAACTTGGCCTGGGAATGAAACAGGAGTTTAAAGGTCCATAACAGCAACTCTATTGGTCTCCGGCAGGTGCCTCCTCTGGCATCAACCAATAAAGGGCAGCTACCCTCCATTGGTTGATGCCAGAGGAGGCACCTGCCGGAGACCAATAGAGTTGCTGTTATGGACCTTTTAACTCCTGTTAAACTCCTGCCGGTGACCAATGGAGTCACAAGCATTGACCTTTTAACTCCTTGCACCATCCTAAGGATTCCCACTCCTGTTAACCCCTGCGATGCTGCGTAGATGAGGTAGGCTAGAGGGGAGAAGGGACCAAGAAGATTAGTTAGGAGATATTAACGAAGAAGAACATGAAGATTCATTCACGTTTGCCGCCACCATGTTCGTTTCTTCGGGATTTGGGCTGAACAACGAAAACGCACCCTTCATGTTCGTTTTCATGTTTGCCCGAATACGAATGCATAAGTCTAGTAATAACCCACTTAGATATATAAAGGGCAAAATGTACTTTGTTTAAACGGTTTATAGAGATCTCATTGTATAGCTTACATATCATGGCTGCAGTGATTTTGTGGTGATATCACTGGACCTAATTTTTCTTTAAAAAGAAGTGCCACTCTCACAAGAAGTTTGTTCTTCTACTGATTTCCAGTTGACAATAGAAACATATTTTCAGATTTTGTAAAGCCTACCTTTATTGATTTATATTTAGACACATTATACATTGTTTAAATAAATAAATCCTTTTTAAAAAAATAAATTAATGAAAGCTACAGTACCAGAGATTCTTAATTTTCTCTTCGGTCACAGCCAAGAGGCAAAGCATAGAACTTGGGCAGTGGTTAATTAAACTTACCAATTCCAGTATCACCAATGTTTTCATCCACATGCACTACTTCCTGATTTGTATTGGGTATCTGATATCTGTAGGTATCTAATTCAATGACATCTGACCGCTGATGAGGATTCGATTCATCTGGACTCAAAGTACTTATTGGAAAGCTTTCTGGAACCTGATAGGGTAAATAATCATCTTCTCCTGGTTGTTCTGGTTGGACAGGAAACTGATGATCTAATGTTTCTGTAGAGGTGACTAGAGCACCAACATTAGCAGGCACAACGGATGTAGTGGTAGATGGACTCCCTATTTCATAAACCCAGACTCCCTGCATTCCTGAATTGCTATTCCTGGAAATTAAGAAATAAAGGCAAACTTACATCAACAATAACAAAACTGTGAATTACTACACACCCTATAGGCATTTTAATAGACATTCATAAACATCATTGCAACAGTACTCAACAAAAGTATAATGACTTTTTCTTATTTGCCAATATCAGATACAAAATAAAATTCAAGACAACACACAAGACAATTCAAGGTTTCAAGACAACACAGAAATTACTTTTTGATAAGCGATCATATAAAAATGGTATCAAGTGAGCTTGCTTAGCAAGTGATCGTTATACGATCAGATTTAAAGCTGGCCACATGGAAATATTTGTGAAGGTAAGCTCCAAATCTACACAACTTCATAATGTGTAAAAAAAAACTGGCTAACTTAAAATACTTATAAGGTTTCAAGGTTAAAATCTGCAGAAAAAAACAGAAGCAAAGACCACTTTCTTTAATAAACAGGGACACACATAACAAAATAAAGCCTACTTACAGATTACCTTCTGGATTGTAGCTAATTTACTTAGGAAACAATACTAGAAAACTAAAACCTTTATAATGAATGGGAATTCATCGAACGTGATAAAAAGTAAAGACTGGCCTACCATGGCAAGCTTTCCACAGACTGTTTATCATTTGCAAATTCATTGTGTGGACCTGTTTTTGTCCAGAAAAGAAACTTTTGTGTGCCTTTGCTAAATCCAACTCGAGCTGAGATTTCTTCATCATAGGTCTTTTTTGACTGTGTTCCATAGAAGGTAAGACCATCCTCTGGATATAAGAAAATAGCATAGGACTTGGAATCATCAGAGGCTAAAACAGCCTGAAATGTATTTCTCTAAAAATAAGAAACACAATACCAAATAGTTATGAACAAAAATCCTTATGCTTGATGTCAATGACAGATACAACATTGTTGCCCAATCAGATTGATGATTTCAGTCAGGTCTTCCTTGATGGTCAATCCTGTTGTTCAATCAGACTGCTGATTTCGGTAAAGCCTTATAATAAAGGTAAATTTTCCAGCCAAATTCGATTTGATGAACTTTGACATAATGGTCAGTCCAATCTCTTTCTTTAAAACTACCAACTGAGATGTTTTAAATTTATTTTTGGTCCATTTAGGTTTGTCTTAACATTGGTTTTGATCTAGCTGGCCTATGGGGGTCCTGCCCTTCATAATTTGTTATGGGTCTCCTGTAAATTTTCCTGTGAACCGTTCTTTAGTGAATAGACCCAAAAGAGAGAAAAACTATTTAAAGGGCACCTATGCAGACCTTGAAACAAGAAGGTATCTTCCCCAGTGGTGTACCCATAAAGTGGGTTTGTAATACATATATGTTGCTTATTTTAAACTGAAAATACTATTACAAGAGAATTTTAAAATATAGTATTTAAGAAATGTGACTTAACCGCTTTATACAGGAAGCCTAACTTGTAGAATGTATAAGATTACAGTTAAAGGAAAAGTCTTCCCAATTACATTTTTTACTTCCTCTATAATTTAATTACTTAAAAGCTGTTATGTTTCAGATTTATACTGTTATTTACATCACTTCATATATACAGTGAAGGAAACAAATATTTGATCACCTGCTGATTTTGTACGGTGGCCCACTGTAAGACATGCTCAGTCTATAGTTTTAATGGTAGGATTATTTGATTATTTGAAAAGAATAACAACAAAAAATCCAGAATAACGTATTTCAAATAAGTTATTGACATTTGCATTTTACTCAGTGAAATAAGTATTTGATCCCCTATCAATCAGCAGCATGTCTGGCTCCCAGGTGTCTTTTATACAACTAACAAACTGAGATTAGCAGCACTCTCTTAAAGGGAGTGCTCCTAATCTCATCTTGTAAAAGACACCTTGTAAAAGACCACAGAAGCAATCAATCAATCAATCAGATTCCAAACTCTCCACCATGGCCAAAAGAGCTGTCCAAGGATGTAGACCTACACATGGTGCTGGAATGGGCTACAAGACCATCGCCAAGCAGCTTGGTGAGAAGGTGACAACAGTTGGTGCTCCATGCAAGATCTCACCTCGTGGAGTTTCAATGATCATGAGAACGGTGAGGAATCAACCCAGAACTACACGGGATGATCGTGTTAACGATTTCAAGGCAGCTGGGACCATAGTCACCAAGAAAACAATTGGTAACACACTACACCGTGAAAGACTGAAATCCTACAGTGCCCGCAAGGTCCCTCTCCTTAAGAAAGCACATGTATAGGCAAAAGTCAAATTTAAGGTGAGAACCCCCTTCCCTCAGCCAGGGCATTGAAAATGGGTCGTGGATTGGTATTCCAGCATGACATTGACCCAAAACACATGGCTCAAGAACACTGGCTCAAGAAGAAGCACATTAAGGTCCTGGAGTGGTCTAGCCAGTCTCCAGACCTTAATCCCATATAAAATCTGCCTCGAAACCTTAATAACTTGGAGAGGATCTGCAAAGAGGAATGGGACAAAATGCCCGCATGAGATGTGTGCAAACCTGGTGGCCAACTACAAGACCTCTGTGATTGCCACCAAGTTCTAAGTCATATTTTTGCAAAGTGGTCAAATACTTATTTCACTGAGTAAAATGCAAATCCATTTATAACTTATTTGAAGTGAGCTATTCTGGATTTTTGTTGTTGTTTTTCTGTCTCTCACTGTTCAAATAAACCTACCATTAAAATCATAGACTGATCATGTCTTTGTCGGTGGGCAAACGTACAAAATCAGCAGGGGATCAAATATTGTTTTCCTTCACTGTATATACCAAAAAAAACCACATAATATAATAATAATATGACCAGTTAAATCATTTGACAAAAAGAGGTTCTTTTTATATATGACATAATATCAATGTTGATTTAACGGTTGGTTTATGTTGTCCTTTTCCTCACCTCATTACAGTCATTGCTATAGTACCACATTAAAATAAAATGCACTTGTATTCAGAAAGTACCTTGTATTCTGGAATGCTGTCTCCTCTTTGTGTAAAGTAAGGTGCCACATCGTCCCATGTAACAATTACAGCAGATGTAGGATTAAAACTACTTTCTGGAAATGCTCTGTAGATATGGTTAGCAACCAGTTCTAAAGTGTCTTGGGATGAGCTTTCTTGATAAAAGATATTTCCACTTTCTGTTGTATCAAGATCAGAATAAAATGGAGCAATCACCCCAAAATTTGGCGGGAATGTTTCAAGATATTCCTCTTCGTTTGTAGGTTCATTTGTTGCAATAATTCCATTAGTAGAAATCTGAAAATATTTTGTTATAACAAAGCAAACAAAAATGAAATAATGATTACTTCAAATAAATCTGATAAATATTCACCTAAATGTAAATGTAAGGATTCAAAATGCGACACAAACGTACCATTTATGTTCATTTACATGATGGAATGTCTGAGTTGAAATTTAGAACAACCATATTCAGCCACTGAGCACATGCATTCATACAGAACTATCCCAACGTTAAAGGGGAACGTCAGCCATCATATGCACGCTAATGGTTATTATAGCTGAAACTTTCGTGGTGTCCCCCTTTTAAATGCATTGGGTATTCTGCAAAATCCCACCATAGGCATATTTAGTCAAAATACCATAAACGCCTTTAGTTATAATGTTTGGTTTTAATTGACTTGGGTGTGAATTTTTAAAGGATTTAGTTCATCATGGCAGTAGTTAGGAAACACGTGGTAATTTTTAAGTTTTTAATTCCACCTATTTTCCCAAATAATTGGTGGTAGATCTTTACATTTTTACCTTGGGAGTAAAGATGAAATCCTGTGAAGGGCATTGTTAACCCAATTGTCAGGGAGATTTTTTATGCTCTACTGACATTCTCCTTTACTTAGTTATAAAATGTCAGATTTAGAAACGTGACAAATATGAGTTTTTACCATAGTTACATGATCAATCTGGTTGTTCTTGGTTTCTTTCTTAAATATATTATTGCTCACTTACAGACATCTCCCTTACTCACATTTCAAGTCTGACACTCAAAGAATTCCTTTTCACTTACATTCTAAATTTTTTGCCCTCAAATTCCTATGACTCCTGTTGTGTAGAAATACCAACTGACCCTAACAATCTTTACATGATTGACACGTGTAATCCACTCTTAATTTGGTTTTTAACAAGCATGATTTAGGGAGGTAAAGTCCTGCATGGATAAAAGTCTATGCTAAGCAATCAAAATCGGCCAACTATTGCCACTCACGTTGTCTTCGTCAAAGAAAAAGAAATATTGTCAAAAACACAAAAATAAATCATTTAATATATGTATGGCAAAATAAGACATGGAAGTAACTGTAACCATGATACCTACAACGTCCATGCCTATATACCAACCTAGTTCTTGCAGTTTACTGTAATTCGTCTTGCAAACATAATAGATTAATGTGCTGTGTTTTGTAGATCCACACGAGTTTCAAGTAAAAAGATACCCAAGTATACTAATTAATTACTATTCTCGACTTATTAGGCTGTGCTTATGTTGAAGGATTCTGTAACGGCCTCAACATGAGTTTAACTTTTTAGTTTTGTAAAGTTCTTGACCATATTTCCACAAATTTGCACAGCAACACTTTTTCCATATGAGAACATACATAGAAATATATATATATATATATACACACTTCTGAATTTTCAAGAATCATCTAACTTTAGTAATACTAAAGGAAACCAACTATATAGTGTCAGAAAAAAAACTCATTTTGTTTTTGTTAATTGGCAGCTTCTTCTGAAAATCATATTGTATAATAGAGAGGATAAAACTGAAAAACGTATGTATAATATATTGGCATGTAGTCCACATACCTTATAAGAATGGCATTGTTTGTGTATTCTCAGACCTAATGTACAAATCTAAATACATCTCCAAAACTGGTTCATCAGACCTCATTCGATCTCGCCTTTCTATTTATGGTTTCCACCCATAACCCTCTTGGTTACTTTCTTTTTACTTTACTCCCATTCCTTTTTATTGAAGGTTTTATCTTCTCGTTATTTTTATATTGTTGTTATTTTGTTTTTGATGTGGTCTATAAACATGCATGTAAAAACACACTGTATAGCTTTGTCCTATAGAAAGCCTATGTGTCCAAAACAAGTTCTTAAATTAACAGTGGGTGATATTAAAGAATATTTATATGGTAAAAATGTCACTCCTATTAAACAAAAAACAAAAGACTTAAAAAAGGTTAAATAACATTAACACTCATCCCAGCTGTTGTACATGAAAGACACTATTTCACCAGACTGCCAAGCTATTTGACCTCAGAAACACAAGAATCTTACATATGAAATTGGCTACAGAGATACTAAACAAAAAAAGAGTAACCCAAAACAGAAATGCAGCTGGAAATATAATTAAATCCATATGTATTCCAAAAAGAAGGCGTGTAAATGCTGCTGGACATAATTTAAATAACAGCTACACATATTTTGTAGGACAAAATGGGGAGGAAAGTTCAAAGGTTGAATTCTTAAGCAAACTGTAGAAAGCAAACAGCCATGGAACACAAATAATACTTACGGACAGTTTACAAAAAAAACAAAAATGTTTAATTTATATAAATTTACAAAAAGAAGTCTCGGTTTAGATACATTGCTAAAGTTTTTGTTTAAAATGAGTAGTTACCAAGGGTATATTAACTGAAACCTGAAAATGGCTTCCGGACGCTACAGTTTGAGTTTATGTAATTCATTGGGAAACATACCTTGCTAAGATAAATGTTTATAAATTAGGGAATTATTTGCTTTTGTGGAATGTGAGGTTTCCAATTTAATGTAATTATTCGGCTTAAACAGGGTGTTAAAAAAATGTTGAGTGACTCTTACATCATTAATGATTACTTTGCTCTTTGTCCCGACCTATGCTAGGTTAGCTGCGTTGACTGGGTCTACATACTCATAGCCTTGTTATTGATACAAGAGAAACATATTCAGGAGATTTGGTTATATATTGTAGGTTACAACTGTGAGAGCATGTATATGTGAAAATATTTGCCAAAAAATATGATTGCACTATTTTTGAAAGGAAAAAGGAGTCAAGCTGCACAAAGGCAAAGTTGGCAAAGGAGAAGAACGCAGTACATTCCAGAAGACAGTTTCCCTTACTCCATATTGGCAAGCAGAAAAGATGAATTCAGGTTAAACCTTGTTTTGAAAGGATGAATGATGTGTCAAAGAAGTAACATGATGAGCAAGAAAATGAGTGGAAAAAGATCAGGTTGCCACCATGGTTAGCTAGTCCTTGCTGTGAGGTCAAAGTTTAAAGAGAGAACCTGGAGATGGCAGATGGCTTTAGAACATCTATAGATATGATAACCTTATGCAGAATGATAGACGGAATATCTGAGTGCCAATGAGAGTGAAGAACAGCAGATTACATCATCATGCAAAGATGGGCGTATTACCTGGTATCTGAAAAGGGTGAAAATGGTAAAAAGCAAATGAATGTTTTTAGTTCACAAAGTCTATCTGACACAAAAGCAGAATGCACCCTGCGGTAATGTCAGGTACCAGGGGTCTCCAAATGGTGGCTCATGACGGAGTAGCTGAGGAGGGACTGGCACACTTCGTGTCTGAAGGAATGGGACGTTTCCATATGTACTTTAAAACTCAAGTAATGCAGAGCAGTGTATTTTACACACAGAGCGGGGGACCAAAAGCACAGAAAACTTTTCTCTTTCCTAGAGCACCGTTTCTAAGGAGGACATTGAGTAGGTATTAGTCCTTCTCATTCCGTCTTCTCCTACCCAACAGCCTTTCAATTAATTTTAATTTTATTATATATACAGCTTACTGAGGAAGTAGGAAAAAAGTTGATGTTAATATCCCACATTTAATAGGCAGTTACGGTATTTTCCACACCATCAAATAATAATAATAATAAGGATGGTTACAAGAATTAAAATAGTTTGCTAATGGTGTATGATTATTATTATTATTATTATTGTTGGCAATAGAGAAACATTGTAAAATTGCCTAGTCATCTTCCAGGAATTAATATATTAAAGGATCCAGTTTAATTGCATAATCACTACTGTATGCAAGAACAAAAATAATTTTGTTAGAAATACACATCATCAAAAAAAGATGCAAACCTTTCCACAAGCAAACATATACATTGTGTAGAGTGTATGTAAAATCAGAAGCATATGGTATACACAAATAGTTCACAAATCCTAAACTTCCCAAACTACTGGTTTTATTCTTTAAAAGGGCAGAGATCCTACATCCAGTATGGGGTTTATCTTGGTTCCCTATGCATTATATATAGATAACAGCTAAATTGCATGTGAAACTCTAACCTCTGCACAGGCATGGGCGTCTGTACTACATCAAATGGGGCACTTCACTGACAATTCCATTTTGGGCTGTGCAGTCAGCTCTGGTATTCTCAGAACAGAGACTTACATAGTAAAACGTGCTGAGATAAGGAATCCTATAAACAAACCACACCGATCTGAGTAAACTATTTGGAGATCCTAAGTCATCACAGCAATGCAGTGCCTACAAAGTATCTAATACCAGCCTGGCATGCCCTTTGCCATGCACACACCCCAGATCGGTTTTATCAGAGTGTCCATAAGCCCAGGAGCAGCAGCGATACTCACGTATAGGGTGGATACAGAGTCATCGTAGAAGTGGAGAGGCTGGCTGAGGGTGAGGGGCTCTGACACATCATCCCCAAGGGGAAGCTCGAAGTCACCTAGATTTGGTCCATAGGGCAGCAGCTGATTGATAGTTATACAGGTAGCAGGATGGGACAGAAGACATAGCAAGAGCTGAGAAAACGCCACAAAATGCAGCATCCTGGTGGCGGAGTGGAGCATCATGAGGTTAAATCGGTTGGCATCGATCTGGTAATATAGAGGAAAGAAGATATAGATGCTAGGAGCGGACTGTCTGATCGGCTAAGAAGTCAGGAATGCTGCGCTGCCTCCTACTTTCCTAATTTACTTCGCTCCTGCAGAACTAGGCGATCGGTTGGGTGGGTTTAGTGGCGCGTAATCCAATGGGAAATTAGGGGCGGGGTTTAGGCGTCTCATTTGCCTGTACTTTACTACTCATGAGATTATCGTTCCATACCATGATAAATAACGGGCCAGGAGTGGTGCTCTATCGTCAAGTATGCACAAACACTAATACACAATACTATTATATAATTGTTTCCCCCCCCTAGTTTTTGAACATTTTCCATTATGGAAATGGCTTTGGTATTGTAAGATCCTTAAAGGGTCACCCCAACTGCAGAAGAATGTATAATAAAGTACGTGGTGATTGGTGAGTACTTTAATATGCATTATTACAAACACAAAATAAAAAATATTTGCGGTAGAAGCTGCAGCTCTGCATCTGTAGATTCCCTTTTCCTCCATAATATCCGCCACACCAATCCTGAGGTAAGCATAAGGTTAATGGCCCCCGGGGGCTTCACCTAGGCATGTGCCACATGGGAGCTCTGAATAGTAATGGTGCAAATGGGGGCGAGAGAGCAGCGCAAAAGGTAAAGTCTTTGACAGCTGAGCCTACTTTTTCCAATAACCATTTCCAGGTCCCTGTTTCCTTTCCCATGGCTCCGCGTCATCTATTGCCTCTTCTTTGTTTGTCCTCTTCTCCCTGGTATCAGCTCTATTGACCAGGTCTCCCGGAGCACTTCCGCAAAAAAGGTTGGAGCGTCAGCGCACATCTCCTCCCCTGATTAGAGGAATGGAGGAGAGACAGCATCTGTGATGTGCGCCGTGCCTCTGCTCTTCTGCAGAAGTACTCCAAGAAGCCAGAATATCGCAGACAGATTCACAGAGAAAGAGAAGTGTTTCTGCACCTGTCTCACTCTGCATTATTCTGGCTTCTTGAAGTACTTCTGCAAGCACAGCCTACACAGAATGACATCATATAAGGACACCATCTTTCACTGGGTCAGCACTAGGCAAAGCATTCTGTAACATCAAACCATAAGTCAAAAGGGTTCTTTAAGCTTAGGTCGTTTTTAGAGAAGACAAAAATGAATCTACTACCCGTAAATTTAGCAGATCCCTAACCCAACTTCAGTGTCAATAAATAAACCACAATAAATGCTCATAAATGGAATGTGATAAGCCTGGTCTTCTAAATATGGTTTTATTAAAGGGACCAGTAAGATCAAACTGCCCAAGAGAAGTCAGAACCTGGCATATATAACACAACAATTAGAAATACAAGAATGAATGGATGTTCAGCCTATTATACAATTCACATAACTCTGCATTAGTATCCGGTTTCTCTATAGTGGAATTGAAGAAGGATCTTAAATGCCCTCAGCCCTTTTTGTATAGGCCAACATCTTAACCTGGAACCACAGTGGAATTTATATATTAGTATACAGAAATGTACTTTAAATCTTTAATACAATCTCTTCCCCTTTACACGTAAGTCACTAAAGCATATTAGCCACTTTGGGGAATGTATAACAGAAAATGGTAGCCAATTGAATGATTAGAGTCAATTGCTGGTCTAACTGTGGAATTCTATATGTTACAGAATCTTGTATCTTGTTAACTGCAAGCGACACAGACACACAGACTCCTTCCTGTAGATCCATCTTTTTTGTTGTCATAGACAAATTTGAAAATACTTGTCAAGACATAGAATATCCATTTTTGTGCCCATTTAGCGAGAAGCCCCAGCTCTCAGTCAGCTTTCTAATTCATCCCAAAAGGAATTCAATGGGGTTAAGGTCGCCCAAACTGGGCTGGCAAGCTTTAGGGTGCAGGAGCTCAGCAACGTGGCCCCCCAGTAGGCCAGAGTTCTATGAATGACATGTGTAAGGTGGCCTCCTGGGTACACGTTTACGTGCAATGTTCTCTCACAGTTGCAGCATCCTAACACGTGTATACATCAGACAGCTGCACGCTTAAACGGGAACTACTGCAAAATGTTTCATAACTTGTATCATATTAAAAATACATGTTCAGTGTTGCATTGTTTTGTCTTTTTTAACAGTCCTAGGTTTTGGACTAAGGTAATTTTTTTTTTAACGGCTACATATTTGTCTTTGTCTCCTAGCTGTGTTATCTTCATATCTGGGAACTTCTGGGCTCCGGCTACCTGGAGCCTTCCCTTACGGGACATGGCCAGAACTGCACACTGACGTCGGTGGGTGGTCCCGCTCATGGTAATGGGCGGTCCCTCTGACATTGGCGGCCAGTCCCACTGACGTCGGGGGCGTTTCTGCTGGAGGCAGCGAGTAAACACCACCATTTAAAGGAAAAAGGGGCGGGCGTGTCAAGACCCCGCTCCCGCGACCCGGATGATTTGGGTCTTGACCCGGAGAACCGGAGGAGCAGCGCTCATCCGGCAATCTCCGGGTCAAACCCGGAGAGTTCCCACTCAAACACTGAGACTCCTTATCACACTTATCTCTAACAATAGAGTGTCTCAGTCTAAATCACCAAGCTGGACACTCTTACTGCAAAATCTATACAGTGACACATTGACATACAACTTGACTGACAACAATGGCAGCCTGCAGGAAGTTTATAAGAACAAATTGAAATAAAACTAAGTTTTCTTCAATGCTAGGTTACAGTGTACATACCTGTAATTAATTATCAAAGAAAAAAGATCTTCCGTATGGATTTTCCCGTGTTTAGGATCAAGCCATGCTTCGTGACATTAAGCTTGCCTTACTTTAATTTACTCATAGCAGAAAAAGCAGATGTTCTAGATAATTCAACAGCTGCAGCAGTTTAAAGCTGTGCAGAGTTTAATGTCTGGGGTTCACATTTTACAATCCTCATGAGTCAGTCCAGCAGAAACCAAATCCCACTCAGCGATCTCTAAACATTCCATCTGGAGTCAAATTATTTTCCCACTCAAATGATCTGTAATCTACACATGTATGAAGAGCTACTCTTGTTTTTATTATTTTTTGTTGCCCAAATTACATTTACACAGATCATTTTTTTAGCAGTGTTCCACTTTAGGGGAAATGTCAACGTAAAGATTTCTTTAAAGTACAAGAAAAAAGATGCTGGTAAAATTGATAACATTCATGGATCCTTTGCAGAGGATTTCCAGACTAAAAAACACTAGTGGTGATATATGCTATGGATTATTTCCTGAAATAGCCCAGGCCCTTCAATTCTTATGTACATAGCGTCTGCCAGCATAAATCCTTTGTACGCCATATTCCTTACCCTTTAGGTCACAAGAAGTATAAGAGCACATTTTTAGTTGACTGCATAGGGAGTACTTTAAAATGTCATTCTCTGCACACAAAGTACCCAACACCATCATCCAAATCATGATGTAAAAAGAGTGTTAAAAGAAAATTTGTAAACATTTATTTCCTAGTAATAAACGTACTTTGCATCTACAATACATATCAAAAGTCTTAATGTTAGAAAATAGTATACAATGTTTAGTGGTTGTGTTTATGGGCATTGCAAAGAGGGCTCCAGAAGCCGTTCCGGGGTAGCCATGGTTTTGGACCATGCCCTGGAATGGAATAAATGCATAAATGCATCACTGACTCCTTTTGATAACCTGTGTCAATGTAGCGAATCCTACAAGAGAAGATACTGGATGGAAAACCAGGACTCCATAAGCTGCACCATGACAGTGGAGGATGACCTTTAGGCACCTTTCTCCCTGGCCCTCCTGGAATGCATGAGGTCTTTATTTTTCTTTTGGTGCCTATAGCTTTGACTTCTCCTTGAAGGTTATGTTAAATCAATTTGAATAAGTGCTGTTGGAAACACCGTGTTTAACAATTTCAAAGCTGAACTGGCTGTCAGCTTCACGTAGGATCCGTATTTGGTAGCCAGTTGAGCACGGAGAGACATGGAGCTTGAAAACCCTTTTAGTGGTTTTTAACCTTTCTTGTTTCATGTGCCTGCCCATGTGTATCACTCCACCTTTTGATCTAAACATGTCTGCTCTCCTAAACTGCCTGTAATTCCTGTCTCGCAATCTGATCCCCATTGCCAGCCATCCCCTTCATTTTGCCTGTATAAAAATGTTTGTGGGTGCATCACCCTCTATCCACCTTCCACCCCCTTTCTTGCTAGGTAGCTTCATATGATTTGTAGTTCATTTATAATTATGTGAAGAAGACCTTAACAGAGTTTGAGGGGGTTTATATGATGATTTGGCAGGGAACGTGGGAGTTCTTTAGCTTCAACTTTGATTACTGTGTCCTTAGCTGTATTAATTTAGCAGAATATAGTAACCCAAGTTACAAAGAACACCTTATGAAGGTCATATAAATGGTTTTAGTATCTTAAGTGAAAGGTTGAGTGGCAGATAAAAGGCTAAATTGAGACAAACTGTTTTGTGTTTCTGTTAGATGGGTTTGATTAGGGTACCTCAAAGTGAATTTTGAATATGGCTGTTTTCTGAGGAAGTCTAAAGAGGTAAACTAGGGTTTTAACAAGTAGTTAAGAGGTTAGGCGGTTGATATGTTTAGCGAAGGGATGTTTAGGAGGACATATATACCTTCCTTAGCTACAGAGGTAATGCAGTTTAAAGTTTATGGGAAATAGGTTTGATGCACAAATCATAGTGATCCTATGACATGAGGTCTTCTAGTGGCATTAAACGTGCTAATGTTTTTTTCTCTTCATTAGACACAGACTAAAGCTTAGGAGAGGTGTATTTACTTTGAGCACAGCCCTAGGCCTGACCCAGGGCAGTGTTCCCAGCTGCCAACTCTGTGGCCGCCATCATTACTGCTGAGCAATACAGCGTTGTGACTCTTAAAGGAACGCTGTGCTGGGTATGGGTACTGCATACTAAGAAGGCTCCTTGAACAGTAGCACTATTATCTGCTCCTGGTTCTCTGGCAGTGGGACTGTTCCCCCTAGGACCTGCCATCCTTGGCCTAGTTGGTCTACACCAGAATATACCAGTGATGCATAGTGAAGTTTATAAGGAGCTATAAGACAGAAGGAGGGCAGCCATTGTTGTTAGGTTTCTTTTTGTTTTGTTGAAAACAGTCAACTATATATCGGTGCAGAGTGGAGGCACAGAGAATTCATGGGATATAATTTCCTAGGCAGGTGCTTCCAATTATTGATTGAAGTCCAGAACTGTACGATTTACTCTTTTTGTTCAAGCTGGTGATAGCCAATTGCCCTACCCTTTGTAACTCCCACCATAATCTGTGCCCTGTGTGCCTCCCACCACAATCAGCCCTTGTGCAGCTGATCCAGCTCTTCAGTGTGCTGCTGACTGGACAGACCAAACCTCACACTGACGGCATAAGACTGTACTGTGTGGCCGCATGTATTTCCATTGTGTTCTTGCCTCAAATATACACATACCTCCCAACTGCCCTGTTTTCAACATGACAGTTCCAATTTTCATGCCATTGAAATATACATTCTAACTGGAGGAATTCAATTTGCCTAAGAAGCAATTACGGTATATGAGACCGTGATTACAATTTTGAGATTTTTATGTTGTTATGTTTAACTTTTTACCACATGTGTGATTTAATGTATTAATTTGTTTTTTACTTTTTAACCATATGTTACGTGAGTACATTTTGGTCAGCCTTTCATGTTAAGGTGAAACATATAATGCTTTCAACCGTTTAGTTCATAGTAGATTTATTGTCTCTTTCTTGCTATCTTTCTTTTCACAAAGATGTTTGATTCATCCATCCTCCAGATTTTCATTGAATATTGTTAAGGAGGTTTTGGATAACTTCATTTTAAATAAATTTAAAAAAACATATTTTTCCTGGTAGTATGGGCATGAGAAATAACATTTGATTTCAGCAAGGAACTTACAAGGCTCTGGTTTGCCCTATAGCAAGGTTCATGGAGTTTTTGTTCATCATGAAATGCTCACAATCTGCATATGTTTTTGCTTAGAATACTTTTACGAGTATATTTATGGAGGAGCAAAAAAAAAAAACTTAGATTAGTTCAGCTAAGAACAGTGAGCTTGCCCTCCGGTGATCCCTGAGACCAGGGGGTCCTTTTGCACCTCAAAGGCTGCAGGGTTCTGTGTTAAGCCCATACTGAGCACGGACAACACTTGCCATCAAGTGCCATCACTTAAAAGTGTTTAATATTTTATGTTTCTTTTATCATTAAAAATAAGAAACAAATCCTTACTATACGTACGGGCTATAACTGAGATGCTAGACAAGTCTCCTCCGTAAGCAGAAACCAACTTCCCAGTGCAGAGGTAACTTGCCTCGCATTTCAGAGGATCGACAAAACATCTGAAGAGATCACTGCCACATCTGGAGAGTAACAAGGCGACAGATGGTTTTTTTTAATGCAGCCCTGGAGTAATGTAGCAACAACATGGAGACTGTTGTAGAACATCGATGACCAAAGTAAAAACAAGAGTCAGTTATATGTAACTAAGATGGTTTTTTTTGAAGAGAAAACAAAAAGCCTGGCTAGGACATAAAAACTTTGGTAGAGTAAAAAAGTATAGCCCGATCTCATAAAATTAACTCTGCGTGAGGATGGTGCCGCTGCACATAACACAGGCATTTTCATCTCGCAGTGGTTTCCCCTTGCAGTACCCCATCAAACTACACACAGCACAGGCAAAAATGTGCAGTCATCCCTAATTATATTTTACAGAGTAGTCAGGCACATGCATCTGAACAGCATCTAATGAATAGCAGCATCCGCCATTTTCCATCATGCTGTGCTGAGTACTTTTACTATGCCAGAGATTAAAGTTTGATGCTAATCTGGCATTTTGATTATAATTAATGGTAACTAGATGTTTCTTATACAGCAAATCAAAACAAATAAAAAAAAGATAAAAACATATCTGCCGTGTGGAATCTACGGCAAACTATCTAAAACCATGTGGCCCAGATATATTATTTATGCCTTTTCATTACTTTGCTTTGAAATAGGACAGCTGAAGGAAAAAAGTGATTCCCAGTATTTCTGCTAGCCCCACCACATGGGTTAACTAGGCACTCACCAGGCGACCAAGTATCAGGCGATGTCACAGCTGGAGTTGAGGAGGCATGGCTAGCAAGGGACAGCAGGGAAGGTTAGTGGTGCCTGGGTTCAGTCTTTAAAAATCATATACTAATAGGCAAAGCCACTCTAACACTTACTTAGCGCCATATTAACCTTTGGCAATGCCCTAGGCTTGACCCAGGGCAGCACCACTAGCTGAGGCACCAAGCAGAAATTAACTACGAAGGCTATGCTGACTTGGCAAAGTCCTCCATAGTGTTAGGTGGCTGGTTGGGCAGATCAGTGATTTTCTTTTTTAGCTTAAAACTTAGTGAGCAGTGATGCTATAGGGAGCCTGTTCACCCAAATGGGTGTACAGCAGAGGGGATGTGTCCTCCTGGACATGAAGCTGTTGGCCTAGTTGGTCTAGGCCAGTGGTTCATAACCTGGGTTCGATCGAACACCAGGGGTTCGGTGAGTCAGTCTTGTGGGTTCGGCGGAGGTCAAGACACACACCCGACTCATATGATTCGTGATGACACGCCCCGCTTGTCCATCATTGGCTGCAGGTGATAACGCCACATCGCTTGGCGGCCTATCTGTGCTGCAGGGAATTTGGTGCACCCAGTAGTCGAATTGTAACCGTCGTGATAGTACGTCGTGTGATTTCTTTCTTAATATTTTAATCCCTTCATACTAACTATGACAAGCAAAAAAGAAAGTGGTTGGACGAATATGTACAATATGGATTCACATGTATAACGGAACGTATAAATATATACCTAAATATATTCCTATGTTTTGAATAAATCATATTTTATTTTTCAAATTAAGAAGGGTTCAGTGAATGTGCATATGAAACTGGTGGGGGTCAGTACCTCCAACAAGGTTAAGAACCACTGGTCTAGGCAGAATAGTTCCCTGTACTCACTCACTTTAACACCATGCACTTAAACATACATATACACCCTATCATCTATCTCCTCTCCCTTGCACCACTAACCCTAGGCTTACACCTGACACTCTAGCAACATACAGTGACAGCTGCTGACACCAAATACCAAGGCACACTCATGCTCACCATGCATAAACATAATTATGCTAACAGCAACTCACACACTGACATGTTATGCACCCATGGCAACTGTCTTAGCATTCACACTTATTGGTTATATCACTGATTCTTTATATATTCAAGGTTTTTACTGGCCAACCACCTCCAGTGGTTGGCAAGGTCTCAATCATCCTTCCAGCTCGATCCAGAGTCTGGACTGGACATTTTGCCACTGAAGGAACAAGGAGGGTTGGAAATCATGGATCTTTCTCTTTTTGTATGGCTTTGGAGTGGTGGAAATTTGGTGACTGCGGATGGGGCATTTAGGTGATGGCAAAGCAGGAGGCAGAGTTGTGTCTGTGTATGGGTAAAGGATCAGAAAGGGAGAAGGTGTGTGTATGTATGAGTACCGGCACTTAATTTTTTACAAAAAAGCACTGGATATATTACCAAAACTATCAAAAAAAGCAACAATCATAGTAACTTCTTTCCATACTTTGTATGTCATAAACAAGAACGAGGCCCTTCTGAAAACATGGGCCTTGCAATTTCCCATTTTGTCCTTCTGGTAATAATTTGAAAAATATACTTTTCTCATTGGCTGTAGAAAAGTGCCTGCTGTCCTCCAGATGTTCACTTTGATTACCTCTTTATGTAAATTTCTACACTAAATTGTTGGTGAAAAGTAAGCCGCTGTAATCAGTATCTTTATAAAAGGCATAGTTCACATCTGATGGTCTGCTGCTACAAAAAGGTTTGGACCAACTGCAGCACCAAGCAATATTTTTTAAATCTGCCACTGGTCATACAATACTCCTCCAAGAAGGAACCATTGGCCTGTGAGTACATGACCTAAATAGACTATGCGTCATTTACAGTGACAATGCTGTGACAGACGTGCATGGTAATCATACCTGGGCTGGAGTGGCAGGGTGGAAACCTGGTTATACCTCTAAACTAGGGCTAACCCCCTAAAGTTCCCAGTCATGGAGAGAGTCACACTCCCCCTGTATATACCAAAATAACACCCGAGGCCTGAAAAAAATAGATAGTGGGGACAGATTCTAGCGGACCACCAAAAACATGCCAGATGCCCGGGATAATGAGTCTTTGACTATGGATTAATGTGATGGGAATATTACTTTTCAGAAAACAAAGGTATCCTGGATATCAATTTACAATAATTTATAATAATAATATGATTTAGTGCCATCTTGTGGTAGTGTAGTACACTTGCGTAACCATAATCAGAAACACGTTGCTTTTTTGTGATGTAGGGAAACTATAATGTTGTCTTTTATTTGCATAATTTATTAATATGGGCAGCATATATGTAATTTTGCCTCATAAATGTATTATTGTAAAGTGATGTAAAATGAAGCTCAAAATATTTTAATGAATGATGAGTGGAAGCATTTTTAATGTAGGATAACTGCAGTGGCAGTTTTATAATTTATAAGGGGCACCATCTAAGACATACAAAAAATACATTTTTCACCATACTGAAACCCCCTCACAGTATATATTTTCTGGAATCATATATTGTATTCAAATGTAATACTTTATACAGTGCCCTCCACAAATATTGGCATCTTTGGTAATTATGAGCAAAGAAGGCTGTGAAAAAATCAAACAATTGCAAACACAACACAGGTTTATAAAAAAATGTTAAATATATGTGTGCCAATTATTGGCACCCTTGTAGTCAATATATCTATAGTAAAATGTACTTTTCAGTAGATGGATCATAAGAACACTATTCGAACTTTGCATCCGTCACATCAAAAATGAGTGTATGGCTGGGTGTGTTGTGTTTAGTTGTATATGGCTGAAAGTGCCCTGGATGAGTGGGATATGTGTCGTGCTTTGTTCACAATGCAACAGCAGTACTTGATCCTTATTACACCTTATCAGTTAGCCCACTGTACTGGAGTAGTGACTTTGTGTAGTAAATAAAATATATATATATATATATATATTTAGAGGAGAGCCAAAAGCTCCTTTATACACTACATTATTTTTAAAAATATCTTTGTGTTGGAATGGGTAGCAATGTAATATCCTGGAGTCTATACTCCCACCCAACAGCTACAGTTAAGGTAAATTGCTACCTTTCAGATTACCTCTAAGATTACAAATGGCACCCGAGAGGGCTGTCCCCCTTTGTTCTCTTTTGAAGCCCTCCTGGGGTCGATCTGTGGCCAATTCAGATATTAAGAGCATCTTAATGAATGGACATAACCACAAAAAATGTCTCTCAACGTCTCCTTCCCAGGGTTACAGAGGGAGTTGAAACTTTCGGGATCTATCTAATTTTCTGTGTTGGTGGGCAGCAAATGAATTTTCTATTTGTTTTCTTTGCTTAATTTTATTTTTTTGGGAAGGTACAAAGAACATACTTTTTATGTTGACTTTCCTTTTTCACAGCTGTATGCCATGACTAGTGTTTCCCATGAGGTCTTTTGTTGATTATAGGGACCTCTCTAGTTACTAGTGGGTGCCACCCAGCAGAACATATCAGAGTGACATCACTGGGACCCCTTTAAAGAGGCAAAAAGTTTGTTTTCTCTTGTTCTTTCGGCAGATGTCACTGTCATCAGAAAGCAAGGGTCTGTAAAGAGGGATCCCTCCTGCAGTGTTTCTCATCTAAATCCCTTTAGGTTAGCGCTAATTCAATGACACTGGCAGCTCTGAGCCAGTAATGCTGGCTATAATTGTAAGATAAGGAAAACATTGGGTACAATCACCTTTCATTGCCCCACTCAAATACTGGCCTATCCAGTTGAAAACAAAACACTTGGCAACTGTAAAGTAGGCATTTGTTCAGTACTAAAGGGACAGTTCAGCCATCATATGCACTTTAGTGACAGCGGAGCGATCCCTTTAAATGTATGTTGTGTCCCTTGTGCAAATGCATGGGGTATTCTGCTGAATCACTCAAATGCATTTGCCTCTTCCCTAGCTTTTTTTCATGAAGGAGATTTGAACATCCCTGCAAGTGATTTTACTTTTGCCAGTCACCTCCTTCTTGATGAACTCTGTTGCAGACCCTATACACGTGTGTGCAGGGGTAGGCAACAACATTCTCAGTGAAGGCCATTATACTAAATGCTCCATAAGCAACAATATAATACACAAGCCTTGTGACAGACACTGGTGTCCCTGTACAGACACTTTCCCTACCCCTGCATCTGTGGCAAGTGCTAACATTAATTTCAATGAGAGGCTGGTCTCTCTCCCCTCTATTGTTTTTTCTTTTAAGCCCTCGGGGATTGCAAGCATCATACAAGTTGCAAAGCTGCAGTTACCACCCATGGTAAGTATTTGTTTCTGTTTTGAAGACTGCATGACGTCCCAGTCATGACATGCAAAACACAACCTGTTAACGACCAATGACGTGCCTGGCACGTACTGGCATTAAACAAGCTTAGAAAGCGGTTTACAATTACTTTTTTTGCTGAAATGGTGTTGCTGTAATGCCTCGATGTTGAGACATTCAGCAACACCGAGATTTGCATCAGGGGCCATGTCTGGCCCCTCCCCAAGGCGTCAACATTTTAAAAGATTAGAAGGCGATCAACCAAAAGTCCAAAAATATTAAAATAAATAAAATAGTTTATTTTTATAAGCAAGTATTAACATGCTAGTGCTGTATCATAACAAAAATCCTAGCATTTCAAATACCCAATGGGTGACTCCTTAACCCCTTCGTGACAAAGGCTGATTTTACTTTTTGTACCCTTCGTGACAATGGCCGTTTTAACATTTCTGCGCTGCTCGTGTTTAGCTGTAATTTTCTTCTTTCCCGTTTACTGAACCCACACACATTAGATATTGTTTTTTTCAGGACAAGAAGGGCTTTCTTTAGATGACATTGTTTTGATTGTATCATATTATTTACTATTAAAAAAATTATAAAATATGGTGAAAAATTTAGAAAAAAATGACTGTTTCTAACTTTTAGTTGAAAAATCTTTTACTCATCTATAAAAGGTAATGAAAAAACCTGCTAAATAGATTCTACTATTTGTCCTGAGTTTAGAAATACCCAATGTTTTTATGTTTTTTTGCTTTTTTCTACCCATTATGGGGCAATAAGTACAGGTAGCGTTTTGCTATTTCAAAGCCATTTTTTCCAAATCTGGTAATTCTTCCCCCCATGTGCCATTTCGGGTATCTTTGAACCCGGCCAATGCAATTTACCCCATCAAATCATATATTTTTGAAAACTAGACAGCCCAGGGTATTCCAAATGCTAGTATTTTAACCCTTTCCAAGCACTAATTCTACCATCAGCCTTTGTCAAACTTTATGGTAGTAATTTTTTTGCATTTGTTTTTTCACACACATTTTACTTCAGGGTCTGGTATATGTCACTATCATAAAACACCCCAATATGTGTTTAGCAACATCTCCTGAGTACAGCAATACCTCACATGAATGATTTTGCCTGGCTGTTTGGAGGCAAAAAGGCCACATTTGGGGCATGCGCATTTTCAATGTTGAACTTTGGCGTTTGGCGATCAACTGCCCATGTCCTATTTAGTACATCTTTGAGCTGGGCCATTTCAGAGTGCCCAATAAACCCATATATTTTTGAAAACTAGACACCCCAGGGTATTTCAAATGCTAGTATTTTAACTCTTCCATGCACCATATGTACCACCAGTCTTTGTCAAACTTTGTGGTAGTCATTTTTTTGCATTTTGTTTTGTCACACACATTTTACTTCAGGTATGAATTAAAAAGGTTCTCGTATATGTCACTATCACAAAACACGCCAATAAGTGTTCAGCAACATCTCCTGAACGCAGTGATACCCCACATAATTTTGCCTGGCTGTTTGGGGGCAAAAGGGCCACATTTGGGGCATGCACATTTTTCAATGTTGAACTTTGGCATTTGGGGATCCACTGCCCATGCCCTATTTGGTACATCTTTGAGCCGGGCCATTTCAGTGTGCCCAACAAAACCATATATTTTTGAAAACAAGACACCCCAGGGTATTTTAAATGCTGGTATTTTAACTCTTTGCATGCACACATTTTACCACCAGAATTTTTTCAAAGTCTGCAGTAGTATTCTTTTGTGTGTATTTTTCCCCACACACCTATGTTATGTATGAATTTACAGCTCCTGATATATGCCGCTGTCACATGAGTGTCGGTGCCTGTAACACCAGCAACACCATTTAAGTTTAGGAGGCGATCGTGCCGATCGTGGCGTTGCTGAATGCCTCGAGGTCGAGGCATTACAGCAACGCCGTTTGAGTGCAGAAAGCGAACGTAGATCGCTTTCTGCACCCGTTTAAAGACGTGCTGGTCCTGGCATGTCAATTGTCGTAAAACGACATGTTTTTCCTTGACGTGCCCGGACCGGCAATTGTCATCAAGGGGTTAAAAAAATGGATTGATGGGGTAAATTGGATTGGTTCAGTGATAGGGCATAGACACAGACTGACCAAAATGGAAAAAAGCACACCCAAATGTGGCCTTTTAGCCCCAAACAACCCAGCAAACCCATGCATGGGTGGTATCACTGTACTCAGATGTTGCTGAACACATATTGGGGTGTTGTGTGACAGTGACATATACCAGGGGTGGTACATTCATACCTGAAGTACAACGTGTGTGGGGGAAAAAACACACAAAAAATACCACATTTTGACAAAGGCTGGTGGTAAAATTAGTGCATGGAAATGGGACCCTGGGGTGTCTAGTTTGCAAAAATACAAATGGTTTGATGGGGTAAATTAAAATGACTGGCTTCAAAGATGGCCCAAATAGGACATAGTGGCAGATTTGAAAAAGCTCTAAGTAAAAAAAAATGTGCTTTTCCCAAACGTGGCCTTTGTGGCATGATGTTGCTGAACATATATTGGGGTGTTGTTTGACAGAGGCATATACCAGGAGCTATCAATTCATGCCTGAAGTACAATTTTTATGAAAAAAAATAAAATAAAAAAATACTACCACAAATTTTGGCAAAGGCTAGTGGTAGAATTAGTGCATGGAAAGGGTTAAAATACCAGCATTTGAAATACCCTGAGGTGTCTAGTTTTCACAAATATATGGTTTGATGGGGTAAATTGAATTAGCCGGCTTCAAAGATGGCCCACTTAGGATATAGGGAGAATGACTAGATTTGAAAAAAAATGGTTTTGAAATAGCAAAAACGCTACTTGTAATTATTGACCTATAACGTGCAGAAAAAAGCAAAAAGAAAAACATAAAACATTGGGGTATTTCTAAACTCAGGACACAGTAGAATCTATTTAAGCAGGTTTCTTCATTAGTTTTTGCAGATGTGTAAAATATTTTCAAATAAAAGTTAGAAAAGAACATTCTTTAAGAAAAATCACTATATTTTATTATTTTTTTTTTAATAAATTAGATGATATGATAAAATAAACAATATACGGTATAATGTGTGTGGGTGCACAAAATGAGAACAAAAGAAAATTACAGCTAAACAGCAACCGGAAAAATGTTTTAAAAAAAACCATTGTCCCAAAGTGTACTACAAGTAAGAAACTGTCTTGTCATTAAGGGGTTAAAGTACTTATAGAGTACTGTATGATGCGTTTAAAGTTAGAGAGGCTGTCGGAAACAGTAAACTGCCCCCTTTAAAACAACAGGGCTGACATTCAGCAGCATCTAGCCAATACATCTGTACTGGGATCAGCATCTGTACCGGGATGAGCATCTGTACTGGGATCAGCATCTGTACTGGGATCAGCATCTATACCGGGATGAGCATCTATACCGGGATGAGCATCTATACTGGGATGAGCATCTATACCGGGATCAGCATCTATACTGGGTTCAGCATCTATACCGGGATCAGCATCTGAAGGTGCCACATCAGTGTACCCCAAGCACAGGGAGTGCCAGCTGCACAACTTTCATTACATGGAGAGCAAATATTTTAAGCCTGTCCTGTTGAACAGTCAGATATGTGGTACTTGGGGACGATGTGCAATATTACATGTATGTGGCTGCAAAGCTTGTGTACTGGCATAGAGTATTCTAGCCAGTCCTAAAAAAAAGTGTTTATTCCCATGCATCAGGCCTCCTGAGTATATATGACAGTTGCCTGTTTGCAATAGAGAGAGGATCTGGCCATTTAGGGTCACCAGAGACAAATGAAACGAAGCTCCAGTAGTTTTGAGTGTGAGTGCGGCGCCCGTGCTTGCTGAGCCAGCCCTCTGTGTGTCCCGCTGCGTACTGATCATGTGCCTCTGCTCGTCACCAAGCCCCGAACCAGGAAATGCCGTCTCTTCTACTTTCACATGTATTTCCGAATTATTCCCGACTGTACAAACATGACTGAGGGGATCGGCGGACACCCCGCGAAGGAGCTTCTCTACCGGCACTGAATTTCCGAGAATTGGATAAGAGCCCCGCGAAAATGGGGCCCCTAGGAAACGACTCTCTGCCCCCGACTCTGAGTCCTGCGGTCCCCCCTTATGTGACTCTGGGCTTGACCACCGTCTACACCGTCTTCTACCTGCTGCTCTTCGTCTTCGTCTATGTGCAGCTATGGCTGGTCCTGCATTACAAGCACAAGAGGTTCAGCTACCAGACCGTCTTCCTGTTCCTCTGCCTGCTCTGGGCTTCTCTCAGGGCTGTGCTCTTCTCCTTCTACTTCAGAAACTTTGTGGAGGCCAACACACTGGGAGCCTTCTCCTTCTGGCTGCTCTACTGCTTCCCAGTCTGCCTTCAGTTCTTCACCCTGACGCTCATGAACCTCTACTTTGCCAGGGTAAGGACCTAAAGTACAGTCACAATCTATTTTTTGTTCCCTGGTGGCCAGTGAGGTCCTCTGCACAACAATTGCATCTCCCCAGGTTATCTGGGTGATCTGAGCTTTTCATTTACCGAAAATCCTGAAACATCAGTAGCAGTTTCTGGATGTCTATCTATCTCAACTTGTTACTTTTTGGACAACATAGTCAGTTATGATTCAGAATCATTCGGGGTTTGTTTTGCTTTGTATGTTTAGTAAATACTTCATGTTTTGAAAGTACTAGAAGTAGGCTGCCCTGACTTGTTATGAAGGTTGTTGTCCATACATGTAGACATGGCTGTCAAGTGTGTAAACATCTATGTTGCTGCTTTGTGCCATCCCAATTCACCTCTGTGTGAGACCAGTTTACCCCCCAGCCTCTATTAGAACCCTAAAAGTGTCCTTCAAAACTCTCATTCACTCCACATCATCTGGACAGGTAATGGTCTCCTATATCTCCAGGGTCTCCTGACATAGAGCGGAGACATGGCATGGAATCTCTGGGACCCATGTTCTTATGTGTTTACCCCCTCCCTGTGACACAGCAACCATGCCAATCGTATAATCGAATTAACAACTGAATAGTAAATATTATTGCACCTTTGGAGGAGCAGGATCCCTAAACCTACAGTTCATATTATAAATAAGAATAGTCCGCCGTTATAAATGCTATTATCTTTGTGAGGCTAACATCCTGGTATAGAAAAAGCTCCCTGAGAAGTGCTTTATTTTATGAAGAGGTGGTAGATAAATGGAAGAGCCTCCCATCAGGAGTGGTACAGGCCATAATAATACAGTAAGCATAAAGCTATCCTGAATCTAAGACAAGGATGGGCCAAAAAGTTCTTATCTGCTGTATGTATATATATATATATATATGTGTGTGTGTGCCTTTAAGATCCAAGTGTTCTCTTGTATAAAATTTTTCCCCTCTGTAGCACCATATATAATATACAGACTTCTTCGTACATTTGTAAGGAAGTGAAATCAGGAACATACTGTTGTAAGAAGTTCTTTGCGTTTGGTGGTTTGTTTGTTTGTTTTACTGCACTCAATTGATTTTCTTTGAATCACTTGGAAAATCCCTCGTGTTTTATGTGAATTCTCAATATAACAGTGTTTCCAAAGACTCTCAATTAAATGCCACGGGTAAGATTAAAATACATGCAGCATTAAGTGGACTGTTGAAGGTGTACTTCATTCTTCAGATGGCATTTCTAGGATATATATAGATATATATATATATATACACACGGTATATATATACAGCTTGATTATAGGCCGCACCCTTAGAGTTTGGTGCTATTTTAAAGAAAAAATACACAGTGGAATGGTAAAACAGGAATTTTATCTAATGAACAGGAATACATGTATTTTAACATTTTTGGTATCTCTTATGCATTTACTAAGCATATGTTTTATATACAAACAGAAATTTGGAAAAAAATAGCCATTTTAAGGTCCCCCCTCTTAATTCATAATGCACCTTACTTATAGATATGCCACTCTGCCCCCTAGATATGCCACCCTGCCCCACCCCTGACTTACCAATACGTCCCCAGACTCCCTGGTGTCTAGCAGGGACAGCGATAGATGGGGACGATATATATATATGAGAGAGACAATGGGATAGTCTTTCCATGTAAATAGTACATTTACTTATCTTGTTTTGCTACATAATTTCTCAATATAATCCAAAATGGCGGTTTATCATGTTTGATATACACATTGGTTCTGCTGCATTCTGCTTCACTTTTTACATGGCTTTGACTGCTTCTTTAAGATGTGAATGTCACAGTCTAAAAGATACTAACCTGACATTTTCTTGTCTCCCACACACATTTGTTGCTGAATGCATGTCATTGTCCACACACAGTGTATGTCTGATTCAATAAAGAAGCCTTTGTAATTATAAACTGCAAGAACTGATTTGTGATAATGCATGTGTGTGTGTGTGTGTGTGTGTATGCGATTCATTATGTATAACATGAGAGTTAAGGTCTATATTCGTCTCGTCTAAGGCATTCATATAATGTGAGATTGAAGAAGAAAAAAAAGAAACAGTTTAACAATCATATTTTCTGTTAATAAATTAAATAGCTGAAAATGCACGAAAATGATATCATTTATTTTTTTAGCAAGTCAGCCTATAGGAAATACAAACAAAAGCAATTTACGTGCCATGGAAATGTAAATATTTTTCTCATATAAACACGAAAATACCTAATACACAATAGAACATACGTCTACAAGTATCTATTACTACCTAGTAATGCTATCTAGTATATATTTGTTATTTTCATATAATAATCATACTTTTTACAGATGTATAATCAATATATATATAATGTATTAACAGCCCGCCATCAGAGCAGGCGTCTCTTTAGAAATTGAATGATTATGCCTCCAAGTGTAGTTATCTCTCTCCATTGTTGAGTTGCTGACTAGTTCAGACAGCTTTTGTAAGGATAGGAAGATAATTTCATTGATTAGCTAATCCAGGCCCTGGCATCTCAACTTCTACAAGAAGTGACTTCCAAGCTACTAATTTAATCAGACTGCTATTAGGGCTTTGGTGTTCCTTTTGAACATGTGCTACTTCACCCACGTATCAAGTGCACTGAAGTGTACCTGGAGAAAATGACTTACATTCTGGGGCTTGAAGTTACAGATCCAAAGGAGTGTGATCAAGGCAGGAACGCTGAATAAAGCTCTTCCCTCTTGTCCATGTTCTAGGAATTGTTCCACAATATGTAATCCTTCTTTTGGTTATAGGCCCATTTACAGCTTTAGACGAGGCAACATTAAACTAGCCAGGGCCGGCCCAAGACATATGCCGCCCCCCCTGCTGACTCCAGGGGTCATTATCTACCCTTCCTCTCCCTCCCTCCCTATTATCTACCCTACCCCCTCTTTGCACTTACCTTTCAGCAGTCCTGCAGCGAGTCTCCCTGCTCTGCCACGGTGCGCGCTGCTTTACTGCTGAGCGTGGGAAATGACGTCATATTACAAGCATTACAAGCCGGCACCAAGACCGAGCTAGAGGGCACGCAGAGGAGAGGGGCACCAAGCGGGAACTGACAGTTTGGTAAGCAACAACTTGGCGCCCCTCTCTCTCCCCCGCTTTAAAAAAAATAAAGCGCAAAGTGCCGCCTCTTAAAAAGTGCCGCCTGGGGCAATTGCCCCACTCTGCTCCATGGTAGGGCTGGCTCTGAAACTAGCAAATGTCAGAACATTGATCCATTAAGAGACTGACCATCTTCTTAGCTCCTGTTGACTAGAATCGGAGACCTTTTGAGCGTGTTCAAGAAGCATACTGAGGTATGCTCTCTTCTTTTAGCAGAGGCAGCTGGAGGAGGAGTTACATAAGGCAGACCAATATTTCTTAAAGTGGCTGCAAAATCAATTCCAGTATAAATTCAATATACAAATCGTGGACCTTTATGGAAGTTAAAACTATGTTTCCATGATGAATATCATCATTTAAAAGCATCCTCTTTTAAACCATTAGTTGTTCTGAACATAGCTATAAATCTCCAGATATGGAACAAATAATCTTTAGCTCCTGATTATTGGCAGGTTGAAACACGTCAGGCCAGAAGTACTGTGCTACATAATGATTTAGAGAAATAAATGTCACGATTATGGGATTTAAAGTATCTGTACATGCTACCGTATGTTGCTGTCATGTGCTTGCGTGTATGGGAAAGTATTTGTGTAGTCACAGGGGCGTTAATATTTTACAGATCTATCTGTGCATAAGAAATGTTACGGCAATGGATTTGGAGCAAGGAGTCCTTATCCATTTAACATTAAGGACAGGATTTAAAAGCTAAAGACTTGAACTGTGCAATAAAAGAAATGCAGAAATGTGTGAAGTGTAATTTAATATGAATAATATCCACATATATGTAATCGGTGTCTTCTTATTTCGCAGGTTATTTTTAAAGCCAAATCCAAATATTCTCCAGAGCTACTGAAGTACAGGTGAGAGCTGTTGCCTACAAATAAAACGATTATTTCAGATAACGGGTATAATTCCACTTACAGAGAATTATTTTTCTTTGCTCATTTCCTGGTGATAAAATAGAGAGTCAGGAACAAACCTATAAATTATCCCTTCCCTATACCCCCCCCATGTATAAATTAAGAAGCCAAACCAGAAAATCAAATGAAAGAGAAAGATACATTATTTACTGCTCAGGACCAAGTTCTTCCAGGAAATGAGGACGGAAAATGAATTCTCTGTAAGCACAATTCCAGCTTTCACTTGTCATCCCTGGCAGCAGTACAAGAGTACAGAGTATAGCAAAGATGGCAAATCCATCAAAAGCAAAGCCGTCTTTCCCAGCATAGGGGACAGGGCCGAGAAGATATGCAGACTTCTCCATGTAACCGTCTTACAAATCATGTCTGAAGAGGTATCTGCCCTGCGTCCCCAAGATGGTGGTATGTGGGTATGCCTAATGGATGCTGGACCCCCATTTTATAAAAAAAATATTGGGACTGCAATTTTGCATTGGCTTTACAGGGTTACATTGTGATATTTTGCACATTCACATACTTGTTTCCATTTCTATGTGTATCTGCCATTGTTGAATGTGTGAGGAGATTAGTCTGGAGCCAATGGTGTCTGTATTATGCCTGGTCATTGTGTTATGTGTTAATTATATTCATAATGTGTACGTCAGTCTCCCCTCCCCTGGTAAAGTGGCTATATAAACCATGTCCAGTGCCAATAAAGTGTTCTCTTGCGTCCTGCCTGGTGTGTCGTCGCGGTAGCAGGGATGTCCCACTATACCCCCTGGTTCACGTCACAGTATCTCTTAGAGTATGATGGCAAAGTGATTATGTATTTATGCTTGTGAGTGTGTTTGTTAGTTAGGAAGGCAAAGAAATCCTGCGCCCAGGCTTCAGTAACCCTAGGTGGAGCTTTTCCCTCCACAGCTTGCTGTGCTTTTGAATTAGCGGTCCATTGAGCAACTGTTGGTCTTGCCACTTTCCAGAAAAGGCCACCAGGAGATTAGAATCTACCCGCTGAAGTGCAGTCTTTCAGAGCTATAGCAGTAGCCATTATGTCCAACGTATGAAGGTCTCAGTCTCGAAAACTGGGTTTGGACAGAGGATCAGTGACTTTGTAACGGTCTGATCTGGAATTGCCCCATGTATTTTGCTGGAATAGACACTTTGATGAATCTCTGATGCCCTGGGTGAATAAGAATATGCAGACAGGGATCTGAAAGACCTAGACAACCATTTGAAGGCATGGAAAAGAACTCCCAGAAAAAATTGACTGCTTTAACTTAAAATGGATATACATCTTTCCAGGAAGCACAGATCGAGATTGAGTGACATTTTGCCCAACACAGACATCTTTTTTTTTACATTACTAAAGTGAGCTGGCCTGCAAAACCACTGTACTCATCACATCACTGTGTGTAATGTCCTTTGTTTTATTGCCACTTATTTGTTACAAGCATGACCGAGAAGTTAGACAGGATTTGTTCATATGCAACAACGAAATGCTTCTAACGCGCAATCTCACAGATATGACACAAAGCGGGTGTATTTAAGGGTTTTCCCAGTTGAAGCCATCTGAGCATTATTGTATTATCTTAAAGCTGATGTCACCTAGAATAAAATCCAGGTTAATCAGTACAGTACATGCTGTCTTCAAATTTTTTGTGATACTACGTTGTTATATTGCCGTGTAACTGGATTGCTTCTTATCGCTACACGATAAAGCCATCTAGAAGTGGTTTATACCTGTTAACCAAACAAAGTTACTATTGAAAGCTATATTTCTACTATGAACCTATGTTTTTCTCCACAGTATGAATAACACCAGGAGTGCTAGACATTTCTTTTGTGAAAAAAATAAATAAATATATATAATTATATCACTCACAAAGTCCAATGCACTTGTCCTGATAATTTATAATATATATATATATATATATATATATAAATTATGTGCTCTGGTGGTTCTTGCCATTGATTGGCTGCTTCAAGCATCAGGAAAGCAGATGGAGAAAGGGACAAATGCATATGGGGTTTATGCATTTTCAAGCTAGAATACCAAAAAATCATAGCCTGTTACTGCCCTGATTGACAGTCTTGGCAGGGAAATTCTCCCATTGAACTCAATGTGAGTAGTTTCTTTGAATGCTCTCAGGGGGGGTCTTGTTAAATATTTATTTTTGAGGCCCACCCTGTCACAGTGTGCCTTAGTGCTCCACGTTACTTTATCTTACGATTTTGAATGGTGCCAGCTCTTTCATGTTGAAATTGCTTTTTGGACTCTATATGTTTGGAAATGTGTACATTAGCGTTTTAAACACTTGACGTAATCAAGTCAAATAACGTGGGAATATCTGTGGTATGTACTTACATCATTACATACCCTAATGTATAGTAAGTATTGGCTTGGAATTTTAAAGGGACACCGCAGCCATCCTATGACACTGTGTGGTCCCTTTTAATTTCCGTGTTCTGCAAATGTTTTGCGCATGATATACTCACCTCTTAGTCACCTCCAGCACTGGCTCGGGGAACGCGGCAGATGGGGGGTCTTTTCAGACCCCATGAACATGTGTAAAAAGTGCTCCAAATAATTTCAGTGGGTGTACTTTCCTGCCACTGAGTCAAGCAGCCAATCAGTGTCAATAATAGTCATACCATTTTTTTCGGGGGGGGGGGGGTCAGGTGCTTTAAATGTTATTTTATTTTTATTTTGGAAGAATATGTATTAAAGTAGTCACAGTGGTGTTGTTTGGGGACATTAAACTGCCCCTTTAAGTCATGCCAACAGTATATAATATAATTTGCAGAAAATACAGCTTGCTGAAAGCCCTTGTATGTCAGTGGTACTGTCTTTCCCTCCAGTTATGGAGCTATTGAATTGGTTGGTTAAGTGTTATGGGAGTTGTACACTAACATATTTTGTATTTACTATATAATGTTTGGGCTCTACTTCCACTTGTTAGTCTACTCTTTAGTCTTCTAAATGGCCCATAGGAGGTACCTTGGTGCTGCGCACTAACATATCCGCGTGTTTTGTTTTACAGGTGGCCCTTGAATTTAACCTTTCTAATTATCAGCTTGGTGTTCTTGGTTGTGAACCTTACCTGCGCTATACTTGTAAAGAAGGCGGACGCTAACACCGAGGTCATCGTTTCGATCAGAGTTGCAATTAACGACACCCTATTTGTGCTATGTGCAATATCTCTTTCAATATGCCTTTACAAGATATCGAAAATGTCACTGGCAGGCGTTTACTTAGAATCCAAGGTAATGTCGTTTTTTTTTCTTGACATAAGACTACAAGAGTACACCTCTCACATTTTTGTAAATATCGTTTCATGTGACACTCTAATTGACCATTTGTGACCATAATGACACTGGTGGTGGTTTCGCAATATCACCATTTTGAAACCCACTTCAAAACTTTACACCAGCATCCCCCCAGTTCTTTTTTTTTTCTCCATTGTGCAACAACCTAAAGGAATGCACCCAAAATAGAATTTGCCACCAATAAGGATCACATTGTTTTTGTCACTGCAAACTGTTAACATTACTAGTTCTTCACAGATTAGAACAATCTAGAACATGTACATTACATAGAACATGTAATATAACAGACAGTTGCGGTCGGTTATGAAGGGCAGAGTTATAGGGGTATGGAGTTACACACCAACTGTGAATCCTTTGATCTGGATACAGGCTGGCCCAGTACAAAGTTGTAGATCCGAAGTGTGTGTTTGCAGTAAGGACACCTTTAATCAGGTGTTCACTAACGTTCCCATGCCATGTTATGTGGATAAGTCTTTGCCCCTATTTTGATTGTTGTTTTCTATATGAATTGTAACTCCCTAAACAACCGTATATAATACCATCAAGGAGTTGCAGGACTGTTATGGAGGACTTGGGTACTGCACAGATAAACTTAGCAGGCACTTGCCCTGACTTTGAGGTGGATATTGTTAGGACCAAGCATAGAGTCTGTACAACTCTGCACCCCCTGGGTCTAGGAGGGGTACATGGGATCTTTGCTTCTGTGGCAGAGACCTTTCTTCCCTGTACTTGTGTGGGTTTTGCATGATGTCCCTACCAGGGCAGATATACATGTATAATACCATTTATAGTGGTGGGCCCTGATATACTGAGGCAGGATTAGTAAAGTAGAAGAAGTGGGATATCTTGAAAGAAAAGAGCGCGTCAGGAGTTTAGAACCATACGATTAGTCCACTGACCTGAGATGTAAGATTAGTTGCACAAGAATCTGGATCCCTGCTCTCAGGGACAAGGTTTGGTTGTGACACGGCAAAGCAAGGGCAGCAGTCGGCACCGACACAGATTATAGAGAAGTACAAGTACCCAAAGGCAGAAACTAGGGTAGTTGCAATCAGGAAACATCACAATGTGCAACTGCTTTTCATTTAGATGGTTACCACTAATGGAGAGTCAGGCATATCTTTGCTGGAATAGTCTTAAATGACCAACACACAATTAATGTATATATTCAGCACTTTATAGATTGTATTACACAATGTTTTACATTAAACCTGATATTTTACTAGGGATCATCTGTGTGTCAAGTCACATTTATTGGAGTTACAGTGATCCTACTGTACACATCAAGAGCCTGCTACAACTTTGTTGTCCTCTCCTTGTCAGAAGATTCTCGGTACAGCTCATTTGATTATGACTGGTACAATGTTTCTGATCAGGCAAGTAAAATTTTATTTTTCATTTTCTTCTGATACTGTGAGGAAGATTGATCGATTGAAATATAACCATTCTGGTTTTTCAAAACTTCATTTGCATTTTAAGCTGCTGTCCTCCAACACCTACATCAATCAGGGTTGGTCCTGTGCTGCCACCCTGGTAGGAGTAAAGAATACAGAAGAAGAATCTTGATTATAAATGAAATATTGAAGCATAAAGCAAAGAGACTGGCAAAAGGGAGAGGTGTTGGTTGGTAGAGGAACATAAGCTTGACTGCAGCATACATGATAGGCTGTAAGCTGAAGACCAACCTAGTTTGAGTAGCAGTAGTTAAGACTGCAACCCATTAATTAAACACCTGAAGAGGGACTTGGACTTGAACAGCAGGGATAGCTAAACATATACAGTCAGCTTTACTGGTGCCTTAAAAATTCCATCACTTCCCCCTAAAATTGGCCTCAACAGTGAAATGCAGGGTATACCCTGCCATATGTTTTGGGGAAAGAGATTTATGTGCGTCAGACCAGGTGATGCCAACTGTGGGCTTTTTAATGCAAATCTTCTTAGACCTCTGCTGGATCTTAATGAAACCATCTTCAGAAATAGAAGATATAGACAGCAAGTGAACATTCCATCCTCAAAGTTGATGAAGCAGGAAAAATGGGCAAGCGTAAAGGTTCTGAGCGACTTGACAAGGGCCAAGTTGTGATTGCTGGGTCAGAGCATCTCCAAAACTGCAGATCTTGTGAGGTGTTTCTGGTCTATCAAAAGTGGTCCAGGGAAGGAAAAACTGTGAACCAGCGCCAGGGTCAAGGGCGGTCAAGGCTCACTGATGCACTTGGGGGGCAAAGGCTGGCCCATGTAGTCAAATCCAACAGACGAGCTGCTGTAGCTCAAATTGCTGAAAAAGTTAATGCTGATTCTGATAGAAAGGTGTCAGAACACACAGTGCATCACAGTTTGTTGTGTATGGAGCTGGGTAGCCACAGACCAGTCAGGGTGTCCATGAGCATAGGAACGGGACCATCGAGTGATGGAAGAAGTGTAGGCAGTATGATGATTTGGGCAATGTTCTGCTGGGAAACCTTGGGTCCTGCCATTCATGTGGATGCTACTTTGACACGTAACACCTACCTAAGCGTTGCTCCCTGATTGAGTTAGCCTTTTAAATTGCAAACGTTTTCAAATAAGAGCATAGCAAAAATGGTTCAGGAATGGTTTGAGGAACACAACCACGAGTTCAAGGTGTTGACTTTGCCTCCAAATTCCAAAGATCACAATCCAATCGAGCATCTATGGGATCTGCTGGACAAACAAGTCTAATCCATGGAGGCTCCAACCCACAACTTACAGGACTTAAAGGATCTGCTGCTAACGTCTTGGTGCCAGATACCACAGCACGCCTTCAGATGTCTAGTGGAGTCCATGCCTCGACGGGTCAGGGCTGTTTTGGCTGCAAAAGGGGGACCTACACAATATTAGGCAGGTGGTCATAATGTTATGGCTGATCGGTGTATATATATATATTTCATAGCACTTAGTATTAATGACAAAGTTATGTCTTTATCTTCCTAACAATAAGCTGCTTGTGTTATTTCATTTCTCTAAAACACAGGCTGATTTAAAATGCAAGCTCGGAGACACCGGCTACATCGTCTTTGGAATCATTCTCTTTGTGTGGGAGCTATTGCCAACAAGTTTGGTGGTCTATTTCTTCCGAGTTCGAAACTCTGCACAGGACATGGTGGGTAAAATGTAGCTACTAACTTTTCATTCCTGTGGGTAATAAGAAATGTACTGTTTTTGCAACAAACAACATGGAATTTATTTAGGCTATATTCATATTGTGGCTTATGAAAAAATGAGGCACTGGATTTCAGAAGATTCAACTACACAAATAAGTAAATATATCACAACTTAATGTTGCATTTTTGGCAAACTATCACGTTTGCGATTTGGATATGTTAGCCCTGTTTTGTTTTTTTTTTAAATTAGCTGGGCTAATACAATTTTTAGTCTTCATCTAACAATGGTAGCTGCGTCACTGGGTCTGGGATGGTACACCAGATAATTGGCCATGATTGTTACGCAGAAACAGAGCTACAAGCCATCAGAGAACAATACAGTACAAAACTATAGTTCCACTCGTTTGTTGTATGGTAGTTGGCCACACTGAAAATATGAACCGAGTTTTCTTTATTTTCTTACCACACTTGTGAATTGTTTGGACCATAAAGTGTTGGAACTGTAGTTTCATTTGCAACCATAACATCTAGTGTTTATGTATTTCATAAATAAGACCCAAAAACTCATTGAAAATGACATTGAACTGTTTTAGGGATATACAGAATTGTGTATTATAGCTTGGAACTGAAATTGTACTTCTCACTAGACTTTATTGGGTCGCTCTTGCATTTCACAGACAAACTCTGGAATGGTTCCTGGCCACAGTTTTAGCCACAGATCCTATTTTTTTGACAATCCTCGGCGGTATGATAGTGATGATGACCTAGCCTGGAACATCGCACCACAAAACGTACAGGGCAGGTAGGTAGCATTGGATTTACCTGTTCTGTTTTGAGCAAAGCAATCATGCATATTGACGTTTTTTTTTTCTTCAGCTTTGGACCAGATTATTATGACTGGGGAAGTCGAAATAGCTTTGGTTCAAACACAGGGTCATTTCAGCGAGACTCCACAGTGGCTACGGAAGCATATAACCAGACCTAGGTGGCTAGATATTTGCTTTATTTGCTTTTTTGATAGGTGTCTCTAAGGCAGCCAGTTCGCAAGTAAAAGACTCTGCGTTCTGGATAAGTTATGCTATGACCTGTACCATTGAGGCTAATAGGAGTATTGTTGGGACCATTCAGCTTGCACTAATCGTACACCAATATTAAGAGTTGTTAGTTCTCATCTTTAGTTCTGCATGGACATGGAATTCCGCTTGAGGTCAATGAAAAATAGCATAATCGTGTTTTTTAATATAAACTCTCTGAAGTGTTACTAATACATTCATTTACAGGAATGAATTACGTAAATGAAGAGCTAAAACAAAAACTTTGCACTGTTGTATAAAAATGAGTATATTTGCCAGCATAGCTGTACTAGTACATTTAAAAAAAATGTTTTTTGCACCGGATGAAAGTACACTATTGTATTTGATTTCATTTTAGTTGAACTGACTTTGGTTAGGCTGAACGGAATTAATGTTCAACAATAAAGTCATGTTTTTATGGAAAATGTTTCTTTCATGTTGATTTATATTCCTACACTTCACACCTGAATCAAAGAGTACAGGGAAAGAGTATGGCTCTATGGAGGTCAGTCACAAGACAATGAGGCTTCCAACATGCATGCATAGCAGATGGATTACAGAACAAGTAGTCTGGTCTCCGCATGCCCTGATTTCTACAGATTGAACATAGTCATAAACCAGGATGGCTGAAGTCAGCAAAAATACCAGTTTTATGGGTCTGTGTGCGTGAAATTCCCTGGAGAATATGTAGTGGACACTCACTGTCCTCTTAATTATGGTCTTGTCAGCGCATGGTAGACTATTAAAAGTCCACCTATAGACAGTATTTATGGGAATTTGTCATGGGGACATCACCTCAGCTTCATCAAACTGCCTAGCCACCAACTAACAAATTGTTTTTACATGCAACCCTTAATGAATAGGACTCTCATCCATACATAAGCACACCAACTGCACGCAAAATGTATTGTAAATATTGTGACTTTTCTAAATGTATGTTCACTTATAATGCATCTGCCCACATGCTGCCTATATTACTAGGTACATAAATCCGAGTCATCCATACCTTGGTACAATACGGCAACTTGTTCCGTTTTACTCCCCAGGTGTCTAATATCAACTCCAGACATGGCCTTATTAAAAAAGCCCTCTCCTGTTCATCTCAAAAGGTTGGGTGAGGGAACATCTTGATCAGTTGTGTGTGTCAGTTACTTCATTAGACATCAGTAATAACCTTGGGTGAAGTTTGTATGATAACGTTTCAATTCAAGTGAGCAACATGCCAATTTTTTTTTCCAAGGTCCAAGGCAAAACAATATGCATAAATCACTGCTTAATTTACTGGTACTTGCGAATACTGCCCCCAGTCTATATGAAACACCCTGAAGAGCTGTTTGCCTTTTCCTCTTGATGGTAGTTATCCTTAAATAAAATTAAGAGGTGGTCAAACACTCACACAGCAAATAATGCCACAGATGCCTTAACAAAAACAGACAACAATGGAGATAGAAGTATTTTATTGTGACTTACAAAATAACCTAGTAGTTTTGGTTTAATGTATCCGACACCGGTATTGAAGATAACGGGCAATAAAACCATACTGTCCATTTGGACATTTTAACCATACTACATTATGTCTGTTTTATCAGTGTGACTTTTTAAAAGCTTTTTTTTTTCAGTATCTATAGAACATTGCAATATTCAAGAAAGCAGCATGTGATGGACAGGCCCAATGTTTTAACATGACAAAAAGTCATTTCTGCAATACAGTTTTCCTTTTTAAGAGCACTTTATCGTAAAAAACACTTAATAACCTTTAAAGACTCTGAACTATATACATTTCTTAATTTTCTTTGTAAACATTTTTGCCACGTACAGTAAATAGGGTGTTCACTACTTCCTAACTACAATATATTACATTTTTTAGTGGCAATTTTATTTTCAGAAAATGTCCAAGACAACAAATGCAACATATCCCGCCTTTAAGTGTTTAAACATAAAAGTATCATTCACAGTATGTAAAATGACAAACCCGTGTATACGCCTGTGTGTGCAGATACATTAAGGTCTTTCCCTGGGTATATGTATGTACGTATATACGTGTCGTTGCACCTGAACTGCATTTGCTGAGCCAATGCACGTTTAAGAGATCTGATTTTGTGATGAGGGCCATCAAATTCAGGGTAGCGAAAACCCTACTCGAATTTCCTTTCTGGTTATTTAACCTTATGGCATTTGAGGGGACATCTATCAAATATACCATCTTAGCCAAATGTTTTTTCAGGCCTCCTTGCATGTCTAGAGCTAATTAAGCAGCAGAAGGGCTTCCATTTTGTTTCAAGTACTTATTATTTTACAGGACACCATTTACCCTTAAAGTGTCTCTAGAGGAATTACTTGCCTGTGACTCTAGAATACTTTTCTGAAACAAGTTTGGAAGTCAAATCAAGAGTAACAACCCACACATAGTAGAGCTTTTCAGCATGATCGGAAAGTAGCAATAAAGTACACTCCTCCAGGTTTGCTTTAGTTCTTTCACAAGAAAGTCTGGAATGCACTACAGTTTTAACTAAAACAGAACGCGATAGAGTTATACTTTATTGCCAGCTTTCACAGTTGACTAGGGAATGACTAAAATTGGCAATTAATTAAAACCCAAATCACTTTTAATGGTGGACCAAGATAAATCACTCTATATAGGCAAGGAACAAAATAATATTGTTTTAGGGAAAAGCATACACAAAATAATGCATTAAAATCAAATATCTTCTACATGTTATATCTAATTCTGATGGGTCTATTTGCTAAAGGGAGAGCCGCAGGAGATTTTGTTTCATCTCCCTGACATCATTATACATTATGAATGTCCAATGCCAGTGAGCTTCTGCTCCGCGAAGAGTTGACTGGTCTTTAATAATAGCTGGTTAAATCTCTGAGATTTCTTCAGTCTTTCTTGTGGCAGAAACCACAAATCTCCCTTTAGTAAATAAATCAGTCATTTGTCAGATGTGAAGTGTCTGTACACCATTTGTGTGTGTGCATATGTACACACACACACAAACATATTCCTACTACCAGGAAGAAGTATAAAGGTTTAGAAAAAGCAACATCTTTTCACTTTTACCAGAAAAAAACTATGGCAAATAGTGAACAATTTTGCAAATTCTAAATACCAGAGCAGACATTGTCATTATATAAAAAGCTCCAACCAAAACTATGCATAAAACATCATTAATTAAAAGCAGTAACTTGCCAATAGTTTACAGGGGGCCTTTAGTTAATGTCTGATACCTCTTTAGTAGCTCTCTGGGGTATTGACACATTACTTTTAATAAATAGCATTGCTAAAAGGAAGAAATTCCTTTTCAAAATCTTCCTCCTCTTACATTACAGACTTCTATCTGTAAAATCTCACATAAATGCACAGTTGTCCCCTTGTTTTAGGATACCTAACAGGTGTGGATTGGTGTAAAGTTCTTCTGCAATATTATTAAAACATTTATTATATCCATGACTTCACCATGCGTATTTTATATCGCCCGTCCTTAGGTTTTTATTAACATGGAATTGCTAAAGATTCCCTTTGGTCATTCATTTCTTCAACAGTTCCCTAGCAGTTGGGGAAAAACATGGAGCTCTGTGGGGAATTGTCCAAACATTATGTCATAGGTCCCTTTAATATATGTAATAAAAAGATAAATAAAATTCTAAGGTCCAGACAATTCTGTATTTGACTACAGGATTTTCCCATTTTATTTGAAAAACCTGCATTCAAGTTTTCTGTCTATTGAGAAAACAGAGTATTATCGAGTAATATTTGGGTGCCAAAGGAATGCATTGGGGTTTTTCCCCCATTCTCATAGGTCTGGGTTATTCTCTAGACATAACAATACAGACTCCTATTCTTCTTATGTGCGGTCTATGTTTAGATGGAAAGATTGAACAGTTGGTCAAATGCAACGATGTAATAAATGCCACATCGGGCTTAGTGAAAGAAAAGAAAAAATAGACAATTAACCTTCCTTGGACATTTTGTGGCACTCCCTGACTAAACCGTGTTCCACAGTGTGTTTATACGAATGTATATAATATATACATATATATATATGATATACATACATATATATAAATATATATAATCATTTCAAGTAACATTTAACTTCTGTACAAAGATGCTTTTGCACAGTATGCAATGACATAGGAAAAAAAGGCTGTATAAAAGTGTGAAATATTTCTGTAATCTACAGTTTTCTTTCACAAATTAAAACAAACAAAACCAAATAAATAGTCCAAAAGGATGAAAGTTTCTTTACAGAATTCTTGTTATTGTGCTGCACTTCTCTGCAGAGTATGGCGAGAGCAAATGAAATGGAAGAAGATACACCTCCCATTACCTATTATCACGTAACTCCTCATTGAAGGTCTGCAGCTCTTTAATACTTGTCGCAAGCCTGCAAAAAAAAATTACATTTTACAATATTCTCCTACTGATCTCGTATTATAGAAACATATATAGAATACATACATATTGTAAGCATCTGGATATTGTAGCGCACCCCTACAGTATGGTATTACATTACATATTACACATCGAACCATTAGTCTTCAACTAGCGTTTCTAAGTCTGTGATATATGTAATGTAAGGTACTTGGGGTACTTGGGATGGTTCACATGGGTACTTGCAAGCAAAACAAAACAAAAAAAGAGGGCTACTTCATAGCTCCGGCCACTATATATAATTATATGTAGAATATATTATATATACTATAAGGTCCTGTTTTCATGTTAAATGCATATTAGAATTCCACTGTATGGACACATTTTATTACATGCAACTTGGTACAGGAATCAGGAAATAAAACTCATTTAACTTCTACCCCCGATGCCTCTCTAAAAACACTTGCTCAGCAGAACTCATTCTACTCACACATTGAAAAAAGCATCCTAATACACTAGGATATTACTAGAGTAATAGTGAGCAAGGCTAGGAACTTGTTGCTCGTTTACACAAACTATTATACACAATATTATGCATATTCTATAATCATATTCTGGTGGGGGGAGTTTGGTAAAAAATGAACAAAACCTACCTTCCAAAGGCATTTATCAGTGCAACTATTTCCTGTCGTGATAACTGGAATCCTTTCGATGGGCTCTTTTCTGGGAGGCTTTGGATTTCTCTCTCAGAAAACAATATTTTTAGTGCAGTTCCCAAACCTTGAGTCTTAAAAAGAATAATAAGAATTGGAATTAATGACACATATAAAGAGGAAAAAAAGACACGGGTAAGTAGTATGCCTGATTTTAAAAATTTAATTAACAGCCTTAAAACACAGTAAGTACTAATATGTAATTACAATGTTTTCAGTAACCTTTGATTAAATGTTTGAGAAAAGCTAAAGAAATTTTTTCACTGAAGAAAATGCCCTTTTAGTCAGTTAAAAAAAATATTTTATATACACACACACTATAAAATACTATATACATATATTAATGAAACTTACAATATAGCAACTTCAGTTTATTGTCTTTCAGCACATTTTCACAAATGCAATACATATGGAATAAATACCTGAAGCTTTCCCCATAATCTGCACTTATCGCAGCCAACACAGTCCATTATCCGTGATATGTTTTTAAAATGCAAGCGAAACTCCTCCTGCAAATTAAGCAATTACAAAAATGTTTTAAGTAAAAAACAGTTGAAATTCATACAATAATTTTATCGTTCACATTTCACCAGCCACTCACTTAAGCCAGCAATGTCTTCATAATGCTTATACTTGCATTTCTAATGATACCATCGCTGAGTAACATGGTAGGTTAAACACCCGATTTATTTTGTAAGCTTTCTAAGTTTCTTGCATTCTCTATATACATTAGGAGTCTGCATAAAGAGTTAAATTCCCAAATATTGGGGAGCTGAAACTCTCTGGCTAATGAATAGACCCCAGCTTTCTGATTTGCACTTGACACACTAATGTTATTGTCATTTAATTAAGGTTACTATGGCTTTTGGATATGGGCACATTAAATATGGGTGAATAAATTATGTTACGTGAAACCTACAAATACATAAAATTAGTATGAAAAAGACAATATCTATTTTTCGAGGGTCTGTGAAATGACACATGTTGTGCCATCTAGTTGTACAATCTGCCAAGCAAGCTTTTAAGTCAGAATGTAGAAACGGGAGGTTTCAGCATCATGTTTCTCAAAGCAACGTCAACGCTCAGGGGGACTTATTTAGTATACTCATTTAAACCGCACATGTGAATCGAACATAGGGTATGTCAATATACCTCACATATGAGGCATCATGTCTTTCACAGTTCACCAATCACCACCTAAGGTGTATTACTTTCCCTTTTAGGTATACTGAATATTATATGTAATAATTAAATCACACAGATGCCGAAAGTAAACTTTTTTACTTGTGGTGATAAAAAATATAAAATACCTTTAATGATTTGGCTTCTTTTTTATTCCCAGCAAACATGGACTTCTCATCAAAATGCATTGGGAAAGACCTGTTCAAATAAATATTAAAACATAATTCATTGGCAAGTGTGAATATGAAAGCCTGCTGTATGGGGCTATATGTTTAATCGCACAAGCTTAAAAAGAAATGCAAAAATAAAAGGTGGGAGTGAGTATATAAAGAAAAAGAGTGGTATATCTCAGGAAATGCTGGTCCCTAACTGAGATATCGAGCTTACATTTGAATAATATAAGCAGCCATCAGCGGTTACAAAGCAGCAAAGAGCTTAAATTTAAGAAAGGCAAGGGAATGTAAAACAGATACACATACCGCATGTCTTTAAAGATATCCAGTAACAGATTCTTAGTCTCTACATCTTCTTGCAAGTTCCCGGTGTAGAGGTCAACAAACGATTTCTCAAAGTAAGTGGCAACCTTTGACAATGCACGTAGTTCAATCAAATACAAAAAGTACAAGTTTTTCAACCTTCGCGGACCTTCCCCTTTGGTTTCTACTGGATCAAATCGCTGTTTAAATTCCTTTACATTTGGCCCCCAATGTGGTTTGCCCCATGTACCTAAAAAGGAAATATATCAACATTAAAATCTCTGCCACGCTAAATAATGATGATATATTAAACAAATGCAAAACACTACATCACGTTACTCAAAAATAAAATTATAAACATATCACTATTTTGAGCCTCATGAGAAATTCTATACAGTCTGTGCCTACTCATTTACAAAAATAATGTTTATCACAATATAGTACTGTCAGTCAAACTACTTTAACCCAAATGTTCTGTGTCTTCATCAAGGTAGAATAAACAGAAAATGCCCTTGTGAAGACCCTAAATATCTGGTGGATGTCTGTGCGATGCGCGTAGAAAACCCCCGCCTCTGCCCGGCGCTCCCGTCGGGGCTTCTAAGACTCACACACCGACGCAGAAGCTGAGGATGTCTGCGCACATCATGCAGACGTCCACCTGCTGCCAGAGAGGAGGATCCAGGTCCCCTGCAGCGCTGTAGGGATCTGGATCTTAGTCTTGTAGTCAGACCTTTATTTGAGGACCGCGTATATATGACAAGCACTTGCTCTGAAAAAACCTTGTCTTATATTCAAGCAAATGCAGTACTTCTGTGCTCCATTATTTTTTAAAAGATTACAAGAATGCTTAATGAATACTTCAGAAAATAAACAAAAAGGGTACATACCCTCAAGAAGATACTTAGCAGAGAGATGCAAATTGATGCTGGCATGAAGTCCAGATATAAGACGGTAAAATACTCTTTTCTCTAAGCAAAGGCCTTTTAAAAGAACAGATGTTAACAGATAATATTAATATAGGTATTCAGGCTTGTGTGTATGTACAGAGAAAACAAGTATTGTTTATATTTTGATCACCAAATGTCAAAGTTCTATACGTAAAAATGCGCACTTCCCAAATGTGGCCTTTTGGCTTCCAAACACCCTGACAAACCTAAGCATGGGTGGTATCACTGTACTCAGGAGATGTTGCTGAAAACATATTGGGGTGTTTGACAGTGACATATACCAGGAGCTATATATTCATGCCTGAAGCACAATGTGTGTGAAAAAAATACACAAAAAAATATTGCCACAAAGTTTGACAAAGACTGGTAGGATGGAATGAGTTAAAATACTAGCATTTGAAATACCCTAGGGTGTCTACTTTTCAAGTTTTCTATTTTGCAGTTTTAGCATTAGCTTTTGTAAAACATTTTTCAAATAAAAGTTCGAAAATTCTTCACTATATTTTATATTTTTTTATAGTAAACTAGATAATATGATCAAAATAACGGTAACTAAAGAAAGCCCTTCTTGTCCTAAAAAAACAATACATAACTTGCATGGGTTCAGTAAATAAGACAGAAGAAAATGACAGCTATTACAACATGAGCACTACAGAAATGTTGCAATCATTGTCAACCAGTTCTGTCCTTAAGGGGTTAAATTATACTAAGTGAAAATTTCCCATGTCATGTAGATGACCAGAAGGCCCATTAACCATGGACACCGAACCCATGGAGCAAGCATTTCCGGGCAAATACGGCCTAAATTATTCCATCCTAGCGACGTTTTAATTTTTTTATTGATTACCTTCAAGCCACTCGTAGAAAGATTCTCCTGGTAATACAAAAACAATATTACAGTTTTAATGTTTGGAAAAGCAAAAAAATGTTCTGGTGATGTCTGGATTTTAGAGCTGGTTAATAGATGTCTGAACGTATATTTTACAAAATGAAAATAAGAACACCACCATTAGTGGTTTAATCTCTGACAGTTCCCCTTTAACAAGCATATTCCAAGCCCTACCCAAGTACCCTGACAAGAACAACTAAAGTACATATACATAAGAAGAAAAATGCAAAACAAATTAACATAATTATTCCAATCCATAAACACACACAAATAAATGGTTGATAGAATACTGGAGGGGTAGTGGAAGAGAAGGGCTCATACATCTAAAATGTGATGTCCCTTTTAAGAGTTCTGAGAGGTATATACACACACACATATATATATTATATTTATGTAGATTGATGGACATTTAACATGCATCAGGATCCTCATGAAATGCACTTCCCTCCTCCCTTGCATTGTATGTGCCTGTGCATTCACTCCCTATAAGTACTTAGGACTTTAAAGCTCTGCAGGACAGGGACCTCATTCCCTAATGTATTCATACCTTTTGTATCCAAATCAAAATGTCTGTTTCACTACTCCCCTTTTTTATACCGTGCTAACAACACATTTTATTGAAGGTCTAAATAAATAAAAACATGTATTGTAGAGTTATATTACATACACATTACACACATTCGCTCTCTCCCACACATACTAGCACCAGTGTTACTAAGCAAATTTGGGTCTTAACTGCTTACAGACCATGTTATCTCATATGTGTATAATTCTTCATTGGGTCATATCACATTATCAAAGATAATGCATATTTTAATAAAGGTGTGTACATACCATTTTCTCCACCTAGAAAGAAGGGAAAAAAGATAAACGCTGTAAATAATCAGATAAAGATTATAACTGTAGATCTAACTCAAGATTTTAAACATAGGGAAATTGTGAATTCAGAAAACACTCTGAATAGAATAAGACCAATATAATACTGATACTATTTGATTTAAATTAAGAAAAAAAAAGGCCTGAATTTGCTTCAAATGTGTCTTGCGACCACTACGCAAAATAAACTAGGAGCATTCAGCCTTACTCAGTACTGATTCCTGAAAAAGTCGGAATAAAAGACCCCTTAATTACAGCTTCATAAAACAGTAATGCTCAGAAGCGGGAATTGTGCTAGTGCCAGGGTTTGCATTTTTATTTTCACTAGAAGATAATTCTAGTTCTAAGGGTACATAAGGGAACATGGTTCATCAAGCACTTAAATAAATATCATATGTCATTTTGGTCTGGTCCATCACAGACTGGAATAGGTAAATCTGATGGACAAAGTACCTTTGTGTTATACCCATCAGGTTTAATATACATTTTAACATTTCAGAAATTAACGAAAAGTATAATCTATAGAATTTCTGATTTCAGAAATAACCAACACGTTGGTTCTGAACCCTGGTCTCGGAGATCCCTGCAAACTTGCAGCACTATTTGACATTTGAGAGATGTAGTTCTAGACTGGGGATAATGGAACTCAAAGGCAAGGAAAGTATCAATACAACATATGACCAGCATAAACAGCTTTATATATGTCTGCAAACAAATAATACTGACTTACCTATATTTGGTGCTAGCGGATTTAAAGGACGATAGACAGAGCGAGGCCTAGAGGATATATAAAACAACAATGATGTATAAATACTGCAGTATATTCCCACATGCTTAGAATTGTTATAGAATTATGCTTTCCATGCACTTTATTACTTGAAGCAGTTTTCTTCATAGATGCTGTTCCATATTCTCCAAGCCGAGGGCCCTTTATAACCTGTGTAACGTTCTGGATTTAACAAAAGGTCCACATACTGGGCATCAGGAGCTAGTTCATCTGAATTAAGAAAAAGAAGTACGGAAATAAACTTTGGATATTATTCTTTTTATAATTACTTATCATTCCTCTAACAACCAATTTTACTTAACATAAGCGTAGCGGCTAAAATTATATTTACAGCAATTATATCTGAAGCAAACAATGGGAGACATTAGCAGCTTCTATTTGTATTCACCTTAACTACACTGGGATCCCTGAAAAAGAAACCAGAACATGACTGCTCTTTTTAACACTAACTTCCAGGGACCTAAAATTATTTTAACTATGCTCTTGGAACTTTGCAAAAGCAGCTCGTACAAATTTCTAATTTAGCCCTGAATAGTTTGATAGCGAGGATCTTAACTAGAAGCAGTGACTGAGGGTCACTGCTTGACAGCAGGCTGAGACTGAAGGTTTCTGCGGGACCTAAGATATGTCAAATCGAAAAGGATTCAGCCAAATTCAGATATCATATTCAGATATCAAACAGAGCTACAGAAACTTCTTGTTTCAACTATTTGGCTTCAGCCTTATGTTTTGTTTTAAAACCCGGACCATCTCAGGGCAAGGCAAAAAACCTTTGTTGGGACTTTGCATAAAAACATAGGGTTTGAGTGCAGATACATTCCCTCCTACTTCTGTTTGGAGCCCGTTCCACTTATCCACCACCCCTCTCAAGACATTTCCTTGCACCTCTAGTTTAAACTCTAACATTCTTACATTTCTCCTCCTTTGAATACATTTTGTATAGGTCATGGTCAATAACTAAAAAGCAATAAGAAGCAAAAAATAAAGAATTAGTACAAGCATCTATAAGTCCTACAAAATTACCATCAATCTCGCAAAAATGATCTTGTGCATCATCATATCTTGCCCAATCAATGAAAGCTTTTTGACTTTGGTTACTGGAACAAGAAAAAAAAAACAAGGAGAAATAAATATTTAAATACAAATGAAAAAATGAGTACATTGAAAGGGTTAAAATACCACCATTTGAAATGTTCTGGGGTATCTAATTTTCACAAATATATATTTTGATGGGGTAAATTGAATTGAGCATCTTCAAAAGATCTCTTAAAAACGCTACTTGTACTCATTGCCCTATAAACGTGCAAAAAAGTAAAATAAGTTTCAAATAAAAGCCATAAAAAGTGTGTTGGGGTTTTTTTTACCATATTTTTTTAAAAATGATAAATCGGATGATATGATCAAGATAATGGCATCACTTTGTCCAGGAAAAAAAAAACATTTAATTTGTAAGGGTACAGTAAACGAGAGAAGAAACTTACAGCTAAACAGCAACACCACAAAAATGTAAGAGAACAGCCATTGTCACGAAGGGCACAAAAATAAAAAAACAGGTCTTCCATTAAGGAGGTAAAATTTAAAAAAAAAAGATCACTTGAAAGCGACAAGTTTAGGCCAACAGATGACCGGTGATCTAAAAAGTAACTAATCAGTCAGGCTATAAAAATAACAAAAAAATATTTATTTTATGAATGTGTGTGCTTAGTTTTTTACCTTATGACCTGGATGACCCCTCTATCTCTAACAGGTGTCACTGACGGGAAGGACCATCCAGTGGCATAATGATCAGGTCATTCCTGACCAATAGGTCAGTGCTGTGAACTGCTGTAGAATGTTGTTGACATGGAAGCATCTTCGACTTCCACGTCAGTGCTGTTTTACTACTTTTTTTCCTCAAATCTTTCAATCCTGGTTCTGCATAGGAGCATTTCATTGATTGTGACTGAAGAAACAAGTGTTAATCCCTTCAATGCTGCAATCGCAGGGGGAGTTCAGGGCTGGTCCCACACTCATTGTAGGGGCCAAAGATACCCTGCATTGTGTCCCTGAACTTGCACAATTTTACTCAGGTATAATATGCACCCTCCTTTTCAGAACTCTTGAAAAAGTGGTAAATGGTGCATACTATACCTGAGATTTTACATGAAGTAACCTCACAAAGTAGTTGAACTTGCCTTAAAGTACTATTCACTGCTCCAAGTTCATTGGCTTGTTCACAGGCTTCAAGCTCTTCACCGTTAGCCTCTGCTGAGTACTGCAAATGGCAAAAAAAATAGGCCAGAGTTATCTCACTTATGTCCACATTTCCATAAAGAATCATGGTCTCTTTACAGATATGGAGTTTATTTGCCAACCCCAAAAGACAGTGCTATCTCGTGCCGACTAATTTTGTCATTCACATAAGGAATGTATACATCCATGAATACTTACCCAACGTAAAAGACAAAGTTGGAAACTGTAGTTTGCTAGAAATTACATTACTGATATATATATATATATATATACACACACATATACATACATACATATATATATACACACACATATCTATGTTAACAATCATGGTTTCTTTGGAAATGAGCAAACACATCCAGGTGCCATCAGTTAGTACCGACAAGAACGTCCTCCACTCCTCCACAAGCCGCCACTGAACAACAGTAAAGCAGAAGGGAGCCTGCAAGCATTAGTAGCCTTCTCTTCATTGAACTAGAACTGTCCCCTGTCAATTAGCGCATTTTACGACAGCCCAGATTCATCAATGCTAAGGTTTAAAAGATATATTAACATTTTTGTTGGATGATCTGAGCTTTTTTCTGTGATCTTAGTTCCCTATTTAAAAGGTGGACTGAGTGTAAGAAATAATTGTCATGTTTTTATTCTTTCTTATACATGTGCATACTTTAGACCTGAATGCAACTTAAGTGCTAGGAACATGTGTTTTTAATCAGGTGACATAACTGTTAGTAGGTCTTCTTTGGAATGCCAATGTATCATACGAATGGTCCAACAGGATTCCTAAAATTCACGTATATAGTAACAACTTGTACCCTGTTTAACGTAAAGGGGTATAAAAACCCATGCTTAGATGGCAAGGTCTCTTTCTCGGGCCATCTTTTCAAGAATACAGAACCTGCAGTACCTACAAGCATTGTCTCACTACCATCTGTCTTCAGTTAGTGCTGTAAGCATACTACTTTGTTGTAACAAATAAACCTATTTAAGAACACTTGGAAACTGTTGTCTTGTTTGCTCTTCAGTACACAGAAACATTTAGATATTTGCGCCAAGTGAGAGATCAATATTACACTTTTGTTTTCATTACTGGCAGGTTGCCCACCCACTCTTCTGGCCATCCCATATGAAGATGTTCTAATTATCAGGAGAAAGAACCAAAGAACGTATTTTCAAAACTTCTAGGTATGTACATTGCACAAAAGGATCAATACTTGATACAATTCTCTCTCCAAAATAATTAAGTGAAAACACTTACTTTGTTATAATTCCCTGACTTAATCCCAACTGGAACTTTACTCTAAAGAAAAGAAAAGGAAAAAAAAATCACATTATAGAGAATTATTTTGTAAATGCATGCTTTGAAACGTACAATAAGTATATTATTTCACACTTGATAGGATTGCTCCACTAAATACAACCTTGCGTTACAAAACTCCGTGAGGAATGTCATCGGACGGCAAACCGCAGAACCACAGCTGTTAACTTAACCTCATTAGACTGGTGGCAAAATGGGGTTTCAAAGATTACCTTTTCCAAAAGGTACAATGTACCATTATCGTTCCACAGCAAATGTTTTTAATAGACTGGGTGGAGCCAATAATAATAGGCTGTCACTACATCATCAATTGTCTACGCACTTTGAATTAGCCACACTCCATTTAATAACGCTACTCCGACCATGGAAATAAGTGTAATTATGTTCATAATGGGTACGTGTTAAAACTCAAGTCTGCTGCAAAGCGATGCAACACAAAAGCAACCAACCACTCAAAACTGCATAAGCACATTTAAAAAAAAATCTATAAAACCATATTTGCATAATGCAGATTTTTCCCACGATAAAAAAAATTCCTGCTAGCCTGTTTATCTGGTTAATAGAACCATTAAAAATAATATTGTTACCAGACAAAGGGTTACATAATACTGAAATTGATTGCCATTCAGCCTGGGGCCTACTAGAAACACATTACGCCACTAAAATTGAGTATCTGTTCAGTGTAAAGCCAAAGATGCAGAAACAGAGAATGAGTTATATATGTTACATTTTTTACGATATTTAGATTTTGTTTTTCTATTACTGTGATTTTCTTAAACAAGAATTTCATGTTTAGCTAGAACATTGTTTTTCAAACCCAAACTTGAAATTAGTTTTAGTAGTGATCTACACATACCTCTGGACATGGCTCCACATGACAATCTTTAATGGAACAGTGACTGTCAACTGGCCAGAAGGGGCATGGCCTCTTCAAATTAACCTGAAAAAACAAGTATAAACGTTTTAAATGTTGCGCTAGCATTGGACTTAACTGTTAAAAGGCTGACGTCAAGTGAGTAACCAAGTCAGGCTTCCTTCTGAAATGCTTTGATTTCAGTAAGACAGGGAAGGGAAGCTTTATTAATGCCTTAAAAAGGCCATAACAGCTCTTTTACATATTCCTTCATGGCCCCATTTTCAGAATGGGAGCAGCCCTTGAGAAATTCTACCTGAATTCTCTATCACCATAACACCACAACTATGTCTCCTACTAACCAGGCCCGATGTCTTTGGGTCATCCTTGATTCTAACCTCTCCTTCATCCCTCACATTCAGTCCCTCGCCAGATCCTGCCACTTGCACCTAACAAACATCTCTCGTATCCGCCCATTCCTCACCCAAGAATCCACAAAAACTCTGATTCATTCACTTATTTCCCGTCTTGACTACTGCAACACTCTTCTGGTTGGCATTCCACTGCCTCGACTCTCTCCTCTACAGTCTGTCCAAATTGCTGCTGCTAGGCTTATCTTCCTTGCACGCTGCTCCTCTTCTGCTTCCCCACTCTGTGAAACCCTCCACTGGCTCCCAATTACCTTTAGAATTAAATTTAAAATTCTGGTACTAACATATAAGGCCCTCCACAATACTGTTCCTCCATACATTTCTGCCCTCATAAGCAAATACTCTCCAACTTGATCCCTGCATTCTTCCCATGGGCTAAGGCTCTCCTCCTCACCAGTCACCTCTTCCTTTTCCCGTCTACAAGATTTCACTCAGGCTGCACCATATCTCTGGAATCTACTCCCAACGAACCTTCAGCATTCAACCTCCCTCCCAACATTCAAGAAACATCTCAAAACCCACTTCTTCAGAGAAGCCGCGCCAGCTTAGCTGCTAGAACTTCCTTGTCATTGATACAACCACCACACTACCTCTCACCCTTTCTCTGTGCCTTATGTTTGTCACCCCATTCCTTCAAGATTGTAAGCTTGCTAGCAGGGCTCTCCACCTAATGTATCGGTTTGTCTTATTCTGTCAATTCTTCTCTTGTCATACCCCTTGAATATATGTATTGCATTAAGCGCTGCGTAAACTGTTGGCGCTATATAAATAAAAGATAATAATAATAATAAATCTTGCAAGTGTGCATGAGAGCTAGAAATCAGAGGTGAGAACAGATGGGGATGAGCAGAGGGACCAGGTGGGAATGTATTTGGAGTTGAGTGAGGAGATGCAAGTATGGGAACCACTATAATGAGCTTTAAAATGAAGAGTCAGGATTTTGAATTGAATCCTGAAGCTCACAGGCAGCCAGTGAAGAGACTGACAGAGGCCGACATTATTATATAGATGCCACAAAAGTATACATTCATCTGTACAATACTAACTTTATAATATCTAAAGTAGTCCCGCTCCTGCAGTCTCTGCAGCTTTGGATATATCTTGTAGTTGTTAAAGGCATCAATGCTTTCGACATCACAGAAGCAGTCGTCCAAGACACCAGTTACCTGAAAACCCAAAGTTACATAGTTATAGTTATATAGAAAGAAAAAATATATAATGTAAAGGTATTGCAAGTTCAAATTCTTTATTTCTGTCACAGGAGACCCTTTGTAAACATCTCTGGTAATAGAGTCTTAAAGGTAAAATCTGTACTACCTGTGTGCAATATTACTTTGGTTTCCAAAAATTTTAATAGAACAGATTAAACAAATCTCTAGAAATAATGCACACATTTACAAAGAACAATTCAGGGACAAATAACGCAACATGGGCCCATCAGGAAAAACATTCTGTGGTGACTGTTCACTAGAACTATGCCTCAAAACCATACAATATAAATATGACCTATAGATACTTTTTACTATAATCTGAATTATATTCAAGAAGGGAAAAGAAAAAGATTAATGCTGTCCTAATGCTGTCATTGAACACACAACAAAGAAAATTAATTAGGCAAACTGCAATTTCCTAGGATTTCACCCTCCTTGTTCAAAAATGGTATTAATTTGCCTATTAACTCAATAAACTGCAGTTTTTTTAAAAAAATATAAACTATATTGCCTGTTATATCTGTTGTTTCCCAACGATATAGGTAAATGTAATCATTGTTACGTTCAGCAACACTAAAAAAAATAAATAAAAAAAAATGCAGTGTAATCTCTCTCCGGAGTGGTCACATTCACCATATTGAAAGGCAAATTCCTTATTGCTTCTTGGGTAGACTCGGCCCTTCCGGGTATACATGGGAAAGGATAGCCACCTTGATCCTACAGGATGCCCAGAACATAGGTGAACCAATGCCAAGTTCATTTAGGACCTAATAGCCCCCCATATGAACAAAGGGTACCACTTGTAGACAACCTCTACACAAGTGTCCCTTTGTCCATATGGATGAGGTTCATCTGTCAGATCAGCTACTACAGCCCTACCTCACTATGAGGAAGACAAACGGCCTGGTACAAGAAGGTTGCAATTTATCTGTTGCTCAAAAAAGCAAATCCCGGAATGAATCTTTCTTGCAGTTTCAGCTGCAGGTCATTTGGAGGGAAGTATAGGGGCTTATTTATTTATTTATTTAAAGTCCTCCCTACTTAAAAGAACTTACCTCAAAAAAAGTTGCTGGGCATGCTACAACAAGGGGCAAAAACAGACACCATGTTCTATTGTTCAGATTGCCCTGGAATTTGAATTAATTTTTTTTACTGTTGCTGCTCTAGCCATTTTCATTTTTTTACTGCTCCATTTTTATGAGCATGTCCTGAAATTGGCACTGCATCTTCCCAAAGATCCTGGCAAACCTATGAATGGGGGATATAAGTATACTCAGGGGGGCCTGCAGAAAACATGGAGTGCTTTCTTGCAGTGCCTCAAACGTGGTATTTTAATCCCCCACCCAACCCAACCCATGCATTAGTGGTGTCACTGCACTCAGCAGATGTTGCTGAAAACATTTGTGGTGTTGCTTTAGTACTCCTTTAAATTCTCAGATAATTTATACCTGAAACGCAACCTTTGTGAGAAAAAAAGTCACTGCAAACTTTGGCGGTAAAATGGCTGCATGAAAAGTATCAAAATACCCCAAGTTGAATATCCTGGGTTGTCTACTTTTGGAAAATATGTACATGTGGGGGATAATGCAGGGTTTCCTAACATAATATTACATTTTGAGGGAAAATCTCTTTTGAAATAGCATTATGCTTATAGTACTTATTGCCCTGAAACTTGCAAGAAAAAAAAAAACAAAACATAAAAACATTGGGTGTTTCTCAACTTTGAATCTATTTAGCAGGTTTGTTCATATGCTTTTGTAGAAGTGTGGGTACAGCAAATGAGAGAGAAGAACATTACAGCTAAACACCACAGAAATGTCATGAAAGGTTCAACATTTCAAAAAAAAAAAAAAAAGGGGGGGATAACAATAAATAATAAACAAATATCATTTAAAATATAACTTTATATCCATTGTTTTGGTTTGTATTGACTGAACAATTTCAAAGCTTTACTGGACCCATGTGAGGGACACTATATCGACTTTCATTTTCTTTGTTTTTTTCAACAATAAGTGTGTTAATATTTCATGAGGTAATGACTGTTTATTGAGTCGTAAGAATGTTTCTGATAGTCTATACATTGTTGACCTGACTTGAGAGGTTGTGTATTGTAGTACTCTATGAGTATATACAATACAAGTAAAAAAATTTACAATGCAGAAGCACAATATCAACACGATAGTACGATAGGTTAACTACTACTTTTTGTGTAGCAGATGGAAACTTTTAAATTCCATTATGTGGTAAAAACAGACAATTTCGAAAGGCACCCAGAGCTTCCTTTCTTTCCTTATTTACTCGATATCTTATCTTTAACCCATACCCGACAAAATAGGCACTGTGCAGCAGTCATTTAAGGGAACAAACAGTTTTCAAAATAGAAATTTATAAGACCATAAGAAAAGGGAGACGTGTTGGGCGTGTTTAATAATGTTTTATTAGCACTGGAGTCCAGAGCAGGTAAAATCATTAACCAAGAAATATTTAAGATGTGGGGGAGAGGGGGATTTTCCAGTGTGTACACGGATAATGTATTAACACGTACAACGAGCTAAAAATAAAAAAATATATGACACACACACTAATATTATATATATATATATATATATAATTTATTTTAAAGCAGACTTTTGATTTAATTATTCCAAAACACACACCTAGTTATCACACACGACCTGTAGGGAATAGTTGTTTTTCTGTAGCCAGCTGGTTGCTAGGCCACAGGTGCAAAGAGCCCACTATTTCAACGTGGCAGGGAATAAGCGTATCTAGCAGGTGGATATGATTCAGGCACTTTAGGGGAAGTACGACATCTTTTTAATAAAAGCCTTCTCTTGAATTGTAAACCCTATACCTAATAGTTACCGTTATGGACTACATTTCAGTTTCCACAACATATGGTGTAGAAGGCCGACGTATTTAATGCAAGTTGGTGGTTAGCTTGCCTTGTGCATGCCGGATTACACGGCAAGAAACTGGAAGTGCTTTCCTAAGTGGGTATATGCCTTACGAAAATGTGGTGTGCACAGGCTAGATAGTGGGAACAGGAAGCGAGCATTTCACAAGTAGGATTTAAGGTGTTTTATTAAAATAAGCAAGCGTCGCCGAGGCTAAAAATAACAGTCTGCTGGGAAGGTGAGACTTGAAAACCCAACACATTTCTAAAGTGGTCAAGAGGCATAAAAGAGCTGGGAACCATTACATTATTGTTTAAAAGGAATTCTAAATATTATAATATTTGTGATACCACAAGGCAAAGAAGGCTAGTGGAGTGCATTATATATTAACATAATTGATGAAAAAAATCAAAAGGTTAAACAATAAAGGCAATTTTCACAGCCTTATTTCTTCAGGATTACCTAGGGTGCCAATATAGAGGGCACTGTATATGTGTAGTGTTAGCGTGATGAGTAACAATCGATGGATTATTCTGTATGTGAGTTCTGGGTTTGTTTTCTTTTAGTTTGTATGTATATTATGTATATAAAGCATAACGGTATCTTCCATTATTTTTTATAGCTGTCATACACTAGGACTTTTTTAAAAATCTTTTGCAAAGGGGTATTTGCCAAATTAATTAGTGCTCAAACAGTATAGCACACTTCTTACCCTTTGTATTTACACAGCATTTAATTTTCCATTTATCACCCCAAGTCTTCAAACAACCTTCTTACCACCACAGACCTCAGGTAAATATAGAAACACAGAATATGACAGCAGCCCGGGCAGTCTGCTTGTTTTTTTTTATCTGCTATAAAGACTCAAACCTTAATCAGTCCTTGGTCTTCTGGATAGCTACCCCATGCATGTTTAAATTCCCTTACTATATATTAGCCTCTACCGCTTCTGTTGGGAGGCTGTTTCACTTATCCACCACCCTTTCAGTAAAGTAAAAGTTAGGCTCCTAAAATTGTATGGCAGACAACTAATGCCGATATGCATCAATGCACTTGTTCTGGAGATTTTCTACTCGGCTTTTAAACTTTTCGCTAGCTTTTTTTATTACAGACTGAGCTAATCTCAATGATTTACCTGCTACAAGCATATTTATCCCTTTAACCTCCCTGCTGTCATGATTGTCTGGACACTTGTACTCAATCTAAATTCTCCAAATCAAAGCCTTTTCTCCAATAATTTATACTGCCCTTTCTAAAATCCCATCTTCTTGTTATTTATTGAAATAGGTTATTGTACTCATTCTTGAAGACACTCTCATAAAAATAAATTATAAAATCTCTTTTTTTCAGAAGGCTACCTAGCAATACTCTATTGAGAAATGTGATTTTTATACTATATACAAACAATCAAGACACATAATCGTTATCAAAATGCAAATATTGACCAGACACACACACAAACATCTGGCATGTCCTATAAAGTCGAATGCTGCCGTTTTGGATAAACTGACGTGTCCCTGTGGCTTGTCCTGAGCAAAATATTAAATGGGCGCTTTGCAGGAAAAATAAACCATCAGGTCTAAAAAGTTTCTTCCTTCAAAATCAACTGTCGTGAACTCTGCCAAGCGTCTCCCTCTTAAAACAGCTCTCCCTACCTTCACATCTTAAAGGTGTTAGAAACAAACACATAAAACGGTAACATTTCAACAAGGAATAAAGCCCCATATTAGAGTTATAGATGCCAGGAGGAACAAGGCACCCTAAAAGCTTTCAGGAATGTCCCCCAGCTGGCATCTATAAGGGCAAAACTAGCATATATTATACAGTACCTAGAGAAGGAACAATAAATCATATAGATCACATCATCAGGAAAGCCCCACTCACCTGATGCTTGCTACCAACAGGGACACAGGCGAGTGCCAAGATGTGAAGGATAGAAAACGCTAAGCAGAGGCTGTCCAATGCGGCTTTGACCATGCTGTTTTCTAAAGTGATTGTGTGCCCAGGTGACCCACCAAGGTCTCCCCACTCCCTTTAATAAATTAGGGTAGCTGGAGGAGGTGGTGTCCCCTCCCTTGCCATGGTCACCATGCAGTCTACACAGCCATGTGACAATGCCTACAGAAGCCACAGCAACGTTCAGGCTCTATCAGGCTGTCACGGGTGGGCGGGTCTGTTTATAATGACAGCACCCTCCTTCTACATTAACCCCTTCAAGACTAATGACATATTTACCTGGTCTTTACTTCAGCCTCGATCTTTCCACATTGCATTCAAATATGTTATAAACTTTGTGTAAAAGCAACAACAAAAAAGCATTCTTTGAAAACCATAATAACATATCTGTATACCAGATAAACACAATACAAAGCAGAAACTGTTTATATTCATTATTGTAACTCTTATGGCTGTAGAACATTATAAAAAACTAGAATCATTGGTCCCTAATAAAGCATTCTATCCTTGGAAGGTTAAGACGCATAATAACGTAAAACTTTAATAAGTTTTTTTTCCCCTGCTTTCTGTTACAATAACGTATTACTGCCTGCTTTTGTGACTTGTGACAAATACTTATGCTAGGAATGATGCTTCCAATGCTGCATTTAATGTCATCCCTGCTAATGGTATTGACAGGGCTCGTATGTGTTGACTCTTGAACCAAGCTACCAGTGACAACAGAGTGGGGGGAATCACAGCACCATAGCCTTGTACGATGACCTCTGCGTGAATGAATGGAGGAAGTCAATCCCCCACTTGGATGTTCAGGCTCCCTACAGCACCAGTTAAAATGGAGATTACTGACCTTCCCAACCCGTCTTAACACTATGGAGGACTGTCCATGTCCCCATAGCCTCCATAGCATCTCCACACACCACTACCCAACAGTTCCATTCCCCATGTGTGAGTATGAGCGAGAGTGTAAGAGTGAGGCTGTTACATTTTAAAATGGGGGGTCAAATATAGGATTCATCCCTGGTGCCAAATACTCTAGGTATCTATATCAAAACAAATACACTGATTTTTTTTGTCAAAGTTATAGGTATTTTCAGTAACAAATTTATTTACAGTATAACTTGTGATCGCAACATTTTCTTTCTTAAGTCACAAGAAAGCCTTATCAATTTATACTTTAAATCACCAACAAAGGTCGTTACTCTTGCCAGATTAAACTTTGCATGCGACTTTAGGGAGTCTTTATTCCACAATCAGGATGCCTTTTAAAAGTGCATACTTCATGAGAAACCAAAACCATGCAAGTGCTGCCCACCATTAAGTGGAACATCATTCATTCACACCATTGCGTCCTCAAAATGCACGGTGACAGGGATCAAGATTAAAGCCTGTTAGTTGTCCAGCAAAATTACACACTGGCGGCCTAGCAAGCTGTAAGGAAGGGTGTTGCGCGAAAATAGAGTTTCACCTGTATGTTTACTTGAAATGTGATCAGAATAAAGTACAAATTAAACATTTTCCCCTCTTTAAAGAATCTCATTGTTATTTTTACAGTTGCACCGATAAGCATCACTAAGGTCCATTACAACACAAATACAGACCTTATATAAAAAATTCACTTATTATGATGGCAAATGTGCCCTGTCAGCTTGGTAGTTACATTTCCTGTGTGCCATCTGTTGTTTTTAAATCTACTGCTGAAATAAACTAGATAAAATCATCTTGGTTCATCTTGATCCCCCAAACACTGCACATAAGTATTTCTTAAATCACATTAAACTTCTATAACATTGTTCATCTGAAGTAATGCTTCATTCTATTCAGGTGTCATGTCTATAACGTCTATAACGTCTATAACAGTGTCTATAACCACTGTTGGCTCCACACTGCCGCTGCCAGTGCTACCAATGTCTAGTTCTGCCCACTGCAAGGCAACCAAGGTCACATTAAATAATGAGGGTGAAACGGTTATTTTAAAATAAACAAGGTTTAATGAAATTTTTTGAAACCGCAAAAACGTTTAATGCTTTATTAATGGCAATAAGAAGATTCTGCTTCAATTAGCAGGAGTGACCACTGGACACAATGATGGAAGTTGGTAGAGCCACAAACATAGAATTCAGAAAACCTCACATCTTCTCTGCTAAATGCAATAACTCTGAACACATATGTGTCATTGTATTGCGCAGCACCCATTTAATTATTGTTTATATTCAACTGGCACAATAATTGGGCCGCTACAGAAATGTTTTGGGGGAGGGGGCAAAATATCAGGTCTATCCAAGTGGTGGGACATAGGCAGAAAAGGGCGACTCTTTAAGGGAATTTCCAAATGAAGGGGGTACTGTCCCTTCTTGCAGATGGATTTGGACAGACTTGAAAAGGAGATGAATCTCAGTGTATTCTTCCTGGTAAAATATTTTGTGAATAAATAGATACAACTCAAGTTTTTAACCAATTCTGAAAGTAAAGAAAACAGAGAAACCCATAACTCCACCAAGGAACACGCTGCTTATTTTCAAATTGTAAATTATTTTATTTTGTTATAAGATTATTTTCCAGAAAGGTCCAACAGTTTATTAATAAGTTTAGTTTTGCATGTTTATTTTAAGCATAACTTAATGTACAAATTGTATTTCGTCTGCCCATATGGTAAGGATTTCTCTATATCTGCAAAAGAGAAAACCATACAGAAAAACAAGGTCACTGATTTAATTTTGGCTTTCGCTAATGTGTTTGACTTTCCGACACTAATTTAAACAGCAGGGTAATTTCCCAAGTGCAGCCAGGAGGCGTCATGGAGAATTTATAGGTGTATTTTTGTTTTATTAATTTTTTTAACTTACCAGGCAGCTTTTAACAGGCATGCATGCAAAGAATTAACTTGTTTCATTATTTTATGGTACTTGAAAACAATGCAAATAAAACTACTTGTACCACCTAATGTAGAGTATTTGTAAAAATGCAAGCATGCAACACTGCAAAGTACCTGTGAATCAATAATAATAATAATAATAATTATTAATGATCTTGCTTGCCACCTAAAGAAATTGGAAAATCTTGATATTCTGCTTAAACATAAGTCAGTAGGACATTTTCCTTAGCGTTTAAAATTCCAGCTGGCATTAGGAGATAACACTCAACACCTTTAAACGTCCTCTGAGACTCTGCCAATGAAATGGACTGCAGGGTTAAGCATTTTTAAATATTACTACCATATGCTAGAAACTGAAGCAACCCATTTTAAAATAAATAAAAAAAAATCAAACATTCAACCCAATTTATTATTGCTCCGATGGGATGTTATATAAGATCACATACAACCACGCTAGTAGCACGTTAGTGAAGTACCGTATTATCTTTGTTAAATCAGGATTTAAAACAAGAATTTAATTAATGTAATCTTGATTAATCTAAAATAAAAAAAATAAAAAAAAAATCACACAGTACTTCACTAGAGTGCCCCGTTTTCTTCTATGGTTGTATGTGATCATAGATAACATACCATCAGATTTTGACCAGCGGATGCACAATAACCCAGGAAAAGAAGAAGGTGGTAGAGGAGTGTGGTGGTCTGCCAAGAGTAATAGGAGTAGGAGCAGGAGCAGGGAATTTTGTTCTGTGTGTGCCACATTGCTATAAGGTAATTTAGACTACCAGTTGAAAATATTTCATTGATCAATGGATTTATATTTACTGGAATTCCACTAAGGTCCCTTTACAGAACATTTGGAGACTAATGATATTAAACAGAGACTTTACTATATGGTTTCCTGAATGGACTGTTTAGCTTGAAGTCATGTAAAGAGAGAGCTTATATAGGTTGAGTTCTCATTTTTAGCCAACGTAAACTAAAGAGAACTGGGTTCGCGTCACATTGTTCCAATAAACGTTGTTTATATGCAGATCAAGGGTCCTATGATATCTTTATTACATCTCAAACCCCATACTAAGCAGAACCTTTATGGCATCGCGACTTCAATCCTGACACCAATTGCTTTAAGCTACAAGCAGCCAATCAGTGACAGGAACAGTTGGACCACAAAGAAGGAGCTGCTTCAGCAGGGCAACCTCTTCTGTGTCAGCTTTTATTTTTATTTTCATTTAGGAAGAATGCATATTCATATACTCACAGAGCACTTAAATGTATTCTCCTATAGAATAATTATTTCTATGTATATATATTCTTTATTAGAGTTCAATGGATCAGAGGCAATGCCTGAATGAGAGGAGAGGGAGGTCTCGTTACTAGTGGGGTACCTCATATAAATGGTACTGGGACTTATACTTAACTTTTTATCAGCGATAAGACAAAGGATCAGAAAGGTAAGGTATGTCTTTTTGCAGATGACAAAAAGTTTTGCAAAAGGGTAGACATTCCTGGTGGAATAAGCAATGTGACCAGTGGTCTAGGTAAATTAGAAAAATGGCGGCTGCACTTCAGTGTTGATGATTAGGAGTACTGTGCTGTCAGTGACAACTCACGACTTAGAGGTAGGCAGAAACGCACAAAGCATGGGGAAAAGCGGAGTATCGCTGGGGGCATTAGTAGCAGAACGAGGGAGGTAGTTATGGAGTCCCATAAGAGCTAATAAAATGGTAAAGACTAAAGGGTCACAATATGCATAGCTAGGAGGAGAGAAAATCATTTGGCCACCATTCTAAATGGAGAAATTAATGGCTGCTTCTACATGATGGCTCCTTCTGTATGAAACATCCGCTTTAAGTGACGGTAGTATACCAAATATTCTGTAAGTCATTCACTGAGAGTGTGATCAGAGGATTGTAAATGGAGTTTCACAATACATTTCTCAGATCTCATTCAAAGAAGGTGGAGAAAATGTTCTCCTTTTTTATAAAAAAAATAAATAAAAGTCTCCTTCCAGCTTTAGGATATCGTTAATAATTCCAGGTAGTAAGTACCACTGCCAAAATAATATCACCATATGCGGCAGCCTGTTGTGCTTGCATAGGTATTATATCAAACACATTTAGTGTTACGATGGTTATATCGAGACATGGTGTCCTGGATTATATGAATGCTATATAAACGCTGTAATTTTGACAGATTGTGGCAGTTTCACTTATAAAAGAACTGCAGGACTGTCTGTGACTTAATCACATACAGGAAATCACAAGAAGAGGATGTGGCTCTGTCTTCTCAGATGCCGCATTTGGAGCTAAATGTGCATCCAAAAACGAGGCCAAGCCTCGATGTTTGATAGATTATGTCCTCTGGTCTGACAACATCTGGTCAATTTTCATTGCATCTGTCACAATATACACTAAAAAGGCATTATTCGTTGAAGGTCAAGTCTATTGATATAAATAATAATGTCTTGGTGAAACGGCTATTCACCGATATCACATGGTCCTTTTCACATGAAATATAAGTTTCATCAACTGCATTCTAAATTTTCCAGGATTAAAATATCTTTCTTTCTCTAGACTAAAGTGACACACTTGCTTGGTTGTTTACCTGTGTCGGGCTTTACACATTCTCAGTATAGTCTCCCTTTGCAACTGGGTTCGAATATGAGTCTAACAGCACCCCATCCACTCCATATACATGCAAAGTAGAAACTATCATATAAAGATAGCCTTGCCTTCAATATTTTGTTAAAAGTAAAATAAAAAAATGATCATTACTATCTCTGACATTTTTTCGGGATCCGGCACTGGTCCAGCATCACGGCAAATAAGCCTTATAACACAAGTACTAATAACGTACTCCTCCTTACCCGTTTCTAAAGGCCAAATTGTTATGTTATATACTACCTGTTATGTCCTGTCTACCCATTGTACAGTCAATCAGGTAAACCTTAAGTGGAATGGCCTCCCAGTAGAAGTGCGAGAGTTTATACAATAAGGGGATTTGAACATGCACACGATGGACATATAGCTATCCTGAATCTAAGATGAGACTGAAAAATCTGAAATATAACCCTATTACAGAAAGAAAAAGTTGCGTAACTAACCCCCCACCACAGCCTGTTGACCACCAACTGAAATTGTTCTTCGCAGACTCAGTGGTGTGACTCAACGGAGGGGATGTTACCCTACGGCAAACTTTTTGTTGGCATAGGTGTTGTAGACTCTGGTTTCTTTATACACTGGTCTGTTAGAATAAGATGGCAGTAAATATGAACCTAAGCGGTCAAGTAGATCATCTGACGACGGTCATTCACGTTACCGTCATTAAATTAGACCAAAGACAAATACCACTATTTAGGTTGCAGTATCCACTGCCTACCTCTCATCTTTAGTAAGTAGTGATGAAAAAGATATAAATTCACACATACCTGCAAAGTTCAGTTATACAATACACGTCTTTGGCCAATGATGCCAGGCTTCAGAATGTAGACGTAGCTTCCGTAGGAACGGGGCAAGTGGCACGAATCTAAACTGCCAAGGAAACACTTGAAGCATACTTGTTCCCTGGCTCCCAGGATTATGAGACAGGCACAAGATCTCATGCTTTAATACAGCGTACAACGCATTAACTCTAGATACACTACTCAAAGTCACTAGTATTAGTATGTAAATTGTGGTACCGGCCAAAGTAAACTTGTAATTAGCTGAGTTTCTACTCGTATGTGAGAATGTACATTAATATTCATATGTGCTTTAACAGCCAAAATACATTCATAAAGTAAACTTTTCGTTGCCAGAGGCACGCTGTGCTATTTGCCAACAGAATAAACATACATAAACCTGCCATATTTGCGTGTGGTGCCCTCGTTCCAGGAAGCATTACAAAAACGTATGTAATCCTACCTAAACACGGCCACGAGACACCGAATATAATTTATAAATTGTACGCTTGCTTAAAAGCGTGGAAGCTCCCGCAAGGAGGGCCATCTTCTGTACCAACTTAAATTGTCATTTTTTATTTTATTTTTCTCTATAATTCCCAGTTAAATTATTTCATCTTTTTTTGTAGATAGTTGTGGATCTGTTCAGATCTGTTCTCTGGGAGGGTGGGAGGAGGATTCGGGACAGGAAATTGATTACATACACGTCCTGCCATCATTTGACGCAGGCGATTGGTTACCTGGCATGAAATATTTCCAAACCTCACACAGATCCTACAGATCACTAAGATTAATAGGGAAACAATAAGATATAGGTAGTAAAAAAAGTGAACACAACATTAAGCCCAGGATCATTTGTTAAAACTTATTTCAGAAGTATGTTTTCTTTTCTAAATTTTTTATGGGGAAAATATCAATCATTAAACAATAATAAAAAGTTTGTGCTTTTTTTATGCACACTTATAAACAGCTAACGACTCCCTTAGTAACTTCCTCTACAATAAATGGCCACACATACAGATTATAGTACAGAGTTGCAGGGTAGCTAAGATGGGGATAAATGCCATAATTCCGAGAAGAAAAAAAATAATACTGATCAACAAGTAATCACTGACCGATCAGGCAGCATTCTGACAGCTTGTCTGTCGGGAATATCGGGTGTCTGTACATGTAAGTACCTTTTCACACGCACATACACTCACAGAGCATTGTCCCCTTCAGACAGAGTTCAGTATTTAACCCAGAATAACCCTATTTTTTGTTAGATAAAATAACTTGCATTAGTGTTTTGTGAAGAGTTAAAAAAATGTGCCATTGCTAGCCAAGTGCTTCTGTCAACAACAGACTCGCGACAGTGCATGTACATACGCACATGATAGGGTTCAGCTAGCTCACAATTCGACACGTAATATCTCTCCTCGGTTACTGTTATTTTTGTGAACCCTGTGTGCACTGCTTGCGAACAAATAAAACTACTTTCGTAAAGTGGGTTTCTCTGCCTTCTGCACTCTCTTTGAATATACTTTCTATTAAAGGATAGTTTACAATGTTTGCAAACCACTTCCTCCAACTAACCTTTTGGTGCATCAAGGTGATATCAGCTGAAGATAAGGGGGTGCTATGGGGATCAAAGCAAGTTGTTGGTCCCGACAGAAGTGCTTATAGGGCTGTAAGCAAAATGAAGGGGGGAGCTAATCTTGAGTATAGTTGATGAAACTGGATATTTGGTACTTGTGTATTATGCGGGCGCCACTTAGGAGAGTACCCACAACGTCGTCCCTGACTTCCGACCTGGAACTCTCAAGGGGTGTAGGAGTGCGCCTCCCTGCTGGCACAGCGTGTCTGGGGGGTCCCTGCCTCATGTCTGCGGTCATAGCAGTGGCATTCACATAATACTCTAGTACCGGATATTTATAAACAAACGACCATAATACGTTTGATAACGTCCGTCAATAACCAAGATCCATGAGAGTGATATACAGCGTCTCACTCCAGCCATACCCTCTGAGGTTACCCGTTAGATCAGTGGTTCCCAGAGAAGACCTCACGGCACCGTAACAGTGCAGTACTTAGTAGTTGTCACATTCCATATCAATAAGGACACTGGCAAAACCTGGACCATTGGAAAACTTGGCAAGGGACCACTGCTATAGACCAACGGTGGCCCTAAACACAGCCTACTTTGTAGATATTCAACACAACAAAGGCTCATGCAGATCTCTGACAAGTCTTTTTTTAAAAAGCAGGAACTATTTTAGGTCTACCACCAGACTAGGCAATTTTATCACTCTGGGTCATACCGCAAACTTAGATGCTAATCAAATTTAAAATCTGCAGAAGGCACCCAGAGTAAGAGTATCGTGTAAATCCTGCCTAAATATACATCCAGATACGCAACTGAAATTTTAAGTTGCCGCCACAAAAATGACTGCCAGATGGGTCATGAAAACATGCATAGCATCTTAACACTCACTAAAACGCTTCCAAAACCCCCCCAAAACAGGAAGAAAGCATTATCCAAAGAACATAGGAAATCAGTAACCTGACAGTTAAGTCAGATAAGAAGCAGCTAGATCACTTTTCTTCCTCTCTGTTATCACACCACTATTGTTCTAACACAGTTATTGGCATCCGACTTGTATTTATGTGCTAAAGCAGCGAAGGTATAGGGTTTAAAGATGATTACCATAACAGGAGCCGTACATGCCAAGCATCATACGAAGTGCAATGCATGATATTATGGGGTCACATGTCAGAATCTACAATATGTAGCAGCTCTGTGCCTTAGGTTTGTCACCCCATCCCCTCAAGATCGTAAGCTTGCGAGCAGGGCTCTCTCCATCTAATCTATCGGTTTGTCTTAGTCTGTCAATTCTTGTCATACCCCTTGAATATATTATATGTATTATATTAGGTGCTATATAAATAATAAAAAAATAATAATCATAAACAGTACCGGCGCGCGTTTCCATAACAAAAGGGGCAAACATGGACTCTCTTTAAACAATACAGCAACTTTTTGGGGTCTAAAAACGAAATATAGCAAAAAATACAATCCCGTTCGATTGTATTTGAGTGCTCTTGATTCTCCAAATTGATCATTTTGGTGCAGTGGGCTGCATTGTACAGATCACAGGACAGGGATGCAGAGGGTTAAAGTGTACAAGGTTTCATTCACCTCACATAAAGATTTCCCCCTGTGTCTTAATGCGTAACGTTACCCGGGGGCATCACTGCCACACGCAACAAATGATACAACTGCAAGTTGGCGGAGGAGATGTCACAACACACTAACTACTTCCTGGCCCGGCCACCAAATCACTGTGCTTCAATGAAAGGCAGATAAACAGCGCAAGCATTTTGGTTTAATATCTCTCATTGGTTTCACGAGAACATATCTGGGGTTATGACCGGAAATCCGTAGAATACACATCCCTTTACATGAGTTTAAATGGAGGGGGATGTGCTCGTACGAGCATCCAGGACTTACTGCCCATCATCCCAGGTCCAGCTCCCCTCAGGTCACTTACATGGCAGCCGCAGCTCTGCTCAGCCTGCGCTTTCTGGGGCTGAATGGCCTCGGTATTCGTCTGTTTTCCTGAGGCGAGCAGAATGAGCACGGCCACCAACACTGGCACCGGACTAGCCACTCGCATGCTCTGTCCACTTCTCCGGTCCCCGTTAACAGCGCAACTCATGACACACGGAAACCAATTCTACACATACAACCGGGCTAAACGTCGCATCACCCCCTAAGGCCACGCCCACAGTGACGCAGGGTAATTAGGAGTGGGAGAACCCTGGAAAGGACGTGTAGCGGCCATGTTTAATTCTGGCATTTTTGTTCACTGCTTTACGTGTGTCTGTGTTGATCTTTACATCCTCTTTAGTCATATTTTACATTTGTTTTCATCACTCTTGAGCTGGTTTTCATATTAAAGCCTTACGTAAAGGGTAAATTAAAATGATTGCTCTTTTCTGGAGATACATAATATGTCATCTATGATTACATCAGGGAATAGTACTAGCCAACAAGTTTTTTTGGTGCAGTACTCTCCTCTGGTCTTCTAGTACTGTTGGTTCAAAGGCTACCTAAGCTGTGCCAGCCGTGGTTCAACAACAGTAAGCTGCTGTCATCTAATAATCATGAGTCTTCACTTATACATACCTGACAACTCTCAGGGTTTTTCCTTCCGAGTCTCAAAAGTTTTTACACCAATATTGGTGAATAGACATATTCTCACTGTCGCACACTCCGGACACCTTCATGATCTACTCTGATTTAATGATATCCTAGATTAATTGGCGATTGTTTCACTATTACATCATACTTAAAATCATTCGGGTGCCATCATTAGTCACTCCAATAAAGTCCTTGTGATATGCTGTAGGAAGGTCAATTTTTGGAAGTGTCTTGGGGTCAACTCATTTACAAAGTCACCATACATTTCTGATGGGTTGCAGATTATGCTATAAGGTGTTTGGGCGAGTGAGTGACAACTATATATTCAGTTGTTATTGTTTAACCCTTTCATTTTTTTCTTTAAAAAATACTCTGCTCTCATGGATATAAAATTGCAAATACAACACAGGTTCATCTCAAAAAAATGTTAAATAAATGTGTGGCACAATTATTAGCACCCTTTAAGGCAATGCTTTGTGCTACCTCCCTTTGCCAAGATAACAGCTCTCAGTCTGCTATTATAATGTCCTCCAGCAGACAAACAGTCCCAAATATTAAAAAGCCACCACATTTCACTGTGGCCATGAGGTACTATTTTATATGGCTACCTGTGTGCCAAACCCACCGCTGTTGTTTATTAGAAAAAATCTCTGTTTTGGTTTCATCTGAGCATACAACCCGATCCCATTTGAAGTTCCAGTAACGTCTGGTAAACTGAAGACAGTTGAAATTGTTTTTGGATAAGGGTAGAAGCTTGTGGTGATGTAGGGGACGTCGGATTGTTGGTTTTGGAGACTTTCTAATTGCCTTTTTATTTTACTGACATAATAGTAATAGCTACACTTTAAAGGAACAAGCACCCAAACACAATATTTCTCAAATTAGGTTTTAATACCTGAACATGTTTACTGGTAAACATTAATTCACATGCAAACTATTGTTGATATTTAATAAAAACTAATTGAGAAAAATGCATTTCTTGTATTTATTTCCTTTTATGGAAATTGTATTTATTTCCTTTTTTTTCCTTGGATGGTGGGATGTCGGAGGCATGTTTCCATGAGGCACTTCCCTCCCTACCTGACATGTTTAAAAGGGTGTGCATGTGTTACCTTATTCAGGGGAATATATCACATGGCAACATTAACACATTTTGAATTTGGCAACAATATAACAACAACAAGTAGTATTTGTATTGCGCTTTTCTCCCAGTGGGACGCAAAGCACTTTACTGGTATATGCATACAAGAGAAAAAGAGTGAATTATCTGAAGGATTATCTCTACCTATCTGAAAAGATGGGTCCTCTCTGATTGACAGAGGTATAGAGTTCCAGAATGTGGGAGCAGCATGGCAGAATGCGTTGGAGCCGGATTTTGTGCGCACTTTGGGTATTGAGAGAAGAGACATATGTGTAGATGGAAGGGGGCGAGCAGGGATGTAGGGTGTTAATAGCTCTTTCAGGTAACAGGGTCACTGGTCCTTTAGGGCTTTAAATGACAACACGCCTATCTTAAAGTGAATTGTCCATTTGATAGGAAGCCAATGGAGAGACTGTAAAATAGGTGTAATATGGCATGAGCAGGGTTGATTTGTTAATAGTCTGGCAGCTGTGTTCTGTGCCAACTGCAGTTTGTGAAGTTCTTTTTCTGGGAGGCCTACATACAGTGCATTGTAATAATCCAGACGGGATGTCAAGGAGTACTCCGAGATTTCGTACTTCACTTGACCTGTGTAGCTCTGAACCCCAGAATTCTATGCCAGTTTGGTTAGTATTTCTTATGATCGACCCAGTTATCCTTTGTCCCCTGATCAAAAGGACTTCTGTTTTATCAGGATTAACCTTTAACCAGCTAGATCCATTCTAAGAGATCTGTTAAGCATCTGTTGAAAAAAGATGTTGGATCCTTAGTTCCTGGTGTAAAGGAAAGGTAGAGCTGTGTGTCATCTGCATAGCAGTTGTATCTTAATCCATGTTGACTGATGATGTCCCCCAGTGGCAGCATGTATATGGCAAATAGAGTGGGAGATAGAATGGATCCTTGTGGCACTCCACACGTTAGTGGCGTGGGAGCCGAGGAACACATTCCTGATGACACCCCTAGTGACCTGTTTATGAGGACGGATTTAAACCATGTTAGAACTGTGCCTTCCAGCCCGCATAGGTCTTGCAGCCACTCAATAAGAATCGTATGATCAATGGTGTCACATGCTGCTGATAGATCTAGAAGAATTAGGATTGAATTACCCTTTTCTCTTGCCATTGGGAGGTCATTCAGAATGTGAACCAGGGCAGTTTCAGTGCTATGATGTTTTCTGGAGCCTGATTGGAAAGAATCAAAGATAATATTACTTGACAGATGGGCCTCTAGTTGCATTAACACACATTTTTCCCAGAAAAGGGAGGTTGGAGACAGGCCTATAGTTCGTTAAGCATGCTGGGTCAATACATATTAATATTATAACCTGCTGCTAAT